>JAXQQM020072504.1:0-92196 GCA_034641835.2 Pinus albicaulis | reverse complement strand
TTAGGGTTAGGTTATAGTTACATTCAAGATTAAGGTTTGGCTAAGGTTAAGGTTAAGTTTAAGTTAAGGTTAATGTTAAGGGTTTGGTTAAAGTCAAGGTTAATGTTAAGGTTAAGGTTAAGGTTAAGATTAGGGTTAAGGTTAAGGTTAAGATTAGGTTAAGTGTAAGGTTAAGGTTAAGGTTAAGGTTACGTTAAGGGTAAAGTCAAGGTTAAGGTTAGGTTAAGGTTAAGATAAGGCTAAGGTTAAGGTTAAGGTTAAGGTTAGGTTAAGGTTACGATTAAAATTAAGGTTAAGTTCAGGTTAAGGTTAAGGGTTTGGTCAAGGTTAGGGTTAGGTTATAGTTAAGGTTATGGGAAGGTTAAGGGTTAAGGTTAAGGTTAAGGTTAAGTAAAGTTTAAGGTTAAGGTTAAGGTTAAGGGTTAGGTTAAGGTTATGGTTAAGGGTGTGGTGAAGTCTAGGGTTAGGTTAAGGTTAAGGTTAATGTTAGGTTAAGGGTAAAGTTAAGGTTAGGGTTAGTTTAAGGTTAAGGTTAAGGTTAAGGCTAAAGATAAGGTCATGGTTAAGGTTAAGGTTAAGGTTAGGTTAATGTTAAGGTCAAGGTTAATGTTAAGGGAAAGGTTATAGTTAGGTTAAGGTGAAGGTTAAGGTTAGGTTAATGTTAAGATAAGTTTAAGTTTAAGGTTAAGGTTAAGGTTAGGTTAAGTGTAAAGTCAAGGTTAAAGTACAGTTAAGTTTAAGGTTAGGTTAAGGTTAAGGTAATAAGGTTAGGGTAAAGGCTCAGGTTAAGGTTAAGGTTAAGGTTAAGGGTTTGGTCAAGTTTATGGTTAGGTCACTAACCATAACTTTAACCTTAACGTTAACCATAACCTTAACCTTAAAATTTATCTAACCTTAACGTTATCTTAGCTTTAACTATAACCTAACCCTAACCTAACCTTAACCTTGACCTTAACCATAACCTTGAGCTTGACCTTAACCTAACCTTAACCTTATCTTACCGTTAACCTTCTCAAACCCTTGACCTTAACCTTAACCTTAAATTTAACCTTAACCTTAACCTTAACCTAACCTTAAACTTATCTTAACCTTAACCTTAACCTTAACCTTAACCTTAACCCAACCTTAAACTTATCTTAACCTAACCTTAACCTTATGTTACCCTTAACCTTAACCTTCCCAAACCCTTGACCTTAACCTTGACCTTGACTTTAACCTTAACCTTAAACATAACCTAGCCTTAAACTTATCTTAACCTTAACCTTAAACTTAACTTTACCCTGAAGGTTAAGGTAGGGGTAAGGTTAAAGTTAAGGTTAAGGTTTGGGTTTAGTCAGTTTAAAATTAAGGTTAAGGTTAAGGTTAAGGGTTTAGTTAAGGTTAGGGTTAGGGTTAGGTTATAGTTAAGGTTAAGATTAGGTTAAGGGTAAATTCAAGGTTGAGGTTAAGGTGAAGGTTAAGGGTAAGGTTAGGTTTAAGGTTAAGGTTAGTTTAGGTGAAGGTAAGGTTAAGGTTAAGGTTAAGGTCAAAGTCAAGGTTAAGGTTAAGGTTAAGGGTAAAGTTAAGTAACTTAACCTCATCTTAACTTTACCCTTAACCTTAACCTAACCTTAACCTTAACCTTAACATAACTATAACCTTACCTGTAACCTTAACCTTAACCTAACCTTTACCTTAACCCTAATATTACCCATAAATTTACCCTTAACCTAACCTTAACCTTAACCTTATCTTAACCTTAACCTAATCTTAACCTTGACTTTACTCTTAACGTAACCTTAACCTTAACATTAACCTTATGTTAACCTTAACCTAACCTTAACCTTAACTATAACCTTCCCATAACCCTAACCATAACCTTGAATCTACCCTTAACCTTAACCTCACTAAACTCGTAACCTTAACCTTAATCTAACCTTAATCTTGACCTTAATTATAACCTAACCCTAACCTTAGCCCTTACCTTACCCATAACTTTAACTTTAAGGTTAGGGTTAAGATTAAGGCTAAGGTTAAGGTTAGGCTAAGGTTAAGTTAAGGAAAAGGATAAGGTTAAGGTTAGGTTCAAGTTAAGGTTATCGGTAAGGGTTTAGTCAAGGTTAAGGTTATGGGAAGGTTAAGGTTAAGGTTAATCTTTGGTCAAGTTTAGGGTTAGGTTATGGGTAAAGTTAAGTTTTGGTTATGGGTTAGGTTAAAGTTAAGGTTAACATTAATGTTAAGGGTTTGGTCAAGGTTAGGGTTAGGTTATGGTTAATGTTAAGGGTTTAGTCAAGCTTAGGTTTAGGTTATATTTAAGGTCAAGGTTAAGGTTAAGGGTAAGGTTATAGTTAGGTTAAGGTTAAGGGTAAGTTTAGCTTAAGGTTAATATAAGGTTAAAGTTAAGGGTTTGGTCAAGGTTAGGGTTAGGTAATAGTTAAGGTTAGATTAAGGTTAAGGTTAAGGTCAAGGTTAAGGGTAAGGTTAAGGTTAGGTTAAGGTTAATATTAGGTTAAGGGTAAAGTTAAGGTTAAGGTTAGGTTAAGGGTAAAGTTAAGGTTAAGGTTAGGGTTAAGGTTAGGGTAAGGTTAAGGTTAAGGGTTTGGTCAAAGTTAGGGATAGGTTATATTTAAAGACAAGTTCAAGGTTAACCTAAACTTTACCCTTATGCTTACCTTGACCTTGACCTTAACATGAACTTTAACCTTACTAAACCCATACCCTTAACTTTTTCTTAACCTTACCTTAACCATAACCTTAACCTTGACCTTCACTATAACCTAACCTTAACCTTGACCAAACCCTTAACCTTAACCTTAACCTAACCTTAACCTTAACGTAACCTTAAGCTTAACCTTACCCTTAACCTTACCTTTAACCTTCACCTAAACCTTAAATTTACCCTTAACCCAAATTTAACCTTAATTATAACCTAACCCTAAATATAACCTTAGCCATAACTTTATCTTTACCCTTAACCTTAACCTTAACCTGACCTTAACTATAACCTAACCCTAACCTTGACCAAACCCTTACCCTTAAACTTAGCTTAGCCTTAACCTTAACCTTAACCTTCCCATAACCATAAATTTAACCTTAACCTTGACCTAACTTAACCTTAACGTTTACCTTGACCTTAACCTTAACCTTACCCTTAACTTTCACCTTAACGTAACCTTAACCTTAACCTTAACCTTCCCCTAACCTTAACCCCAACCTTAACCTTAACTTTACCCTTAACCTAACCTTAACCTTAACTTTAACCCTAACTTAACCTAACCGTAAACTTAACCTTAACTTAACCTAAATTAACCTTAACCTTGACCTTTAACCTTAACTATAACATTAGCTTTACCCTTAACCTTAACCTTACCCTAGCCATAACCTTAACTTTACCTTGAACCTAAAATTAACATTAACCATAACCTAACCCTAACCTTGACCAAACCTTAAGCTTAACCTTAACCTTAACCTTCCCTAACCTTAACCTTAAGCTTAAGCTTAACCTTCCCATAACCATAACCTTAACGTTAACCTTTACCTTGACCTTGACCTTAACCTTACCCCTAAATTTATCTTAACCTTAACCTAACCTTAACCTTAACATTACACTTAACCTTTCCTTAACCATAAACTTAACATAACCTTAACCTTAACATTACCCTTAACCTTATCTTAACCTTACCTTAACCATAACCTTAAGCTTAAGCTTATCCTAACCTTAACCTTGACTTTGCCCTTAATTTAACCTTAACCATAACCTTATCCTTACAAATATCCTTACCCTTAACCTTATCCTTAAACATAACCTTAACCTTAACCTTAACCTTAACCTTAACTTAACTATAACCTTAACCTTTACCTTAACCTTAACCTTAACCTTCATTTTACACTTAACGTAACCTTAACCTAACCTTAACCTTAACTTAACCTTAACCTTAACCTTAACCTTACCGACTTAACCTTAACCTTAACCTTGAATTTACCTTAACCTTACCTTAAACCCTTAACCTTAACCTTAACTTTACCCTTAACCTTAAACCTTAACCTTAACCTTAGCCTTAACCAAACCCTTAACATTAACCTTAACCTAACCTTAACCTTAACTATCACCTAACCCTAACCTTGACCAAACCTTACCCTTAAGGTAAAGGTTAAGGTTAAGGTTAGGTAAAGGTTAAGGTTAAGGTCAGGCTAAGATTAAGGTTAAGGTTATGGTTATGGGAAGGTTAAGTTTAAGGTTAAGGTTAGGTTAAGGGTTTGGTCAAGGTTAGGGTTAGGTTACAGTGAAGGTTAAGGTTAAGTTAAGGGTAAAGTCAAGGCGTAACCCTTAATCTTAACCTTACCCTTAACCTTCACCCTAACCTTAACCTTGACTTTATCGTTAACCTAACCCTAACCTTAACTATAACCTAACCTTACCCTTAACCTTCACCTTAACCTTAACCTTGAATTTACCCTTAACCTCAACCTTAACCTTGACCTTGACATTAACCTAACCTTAACCTTATCTTACCCTTAACCTTAACCTTCCCAAACCATTAACCTTAACCTGACTAAACACGTAACTTTAACCTTAACCTTAACCTAACCTTAACCTTATCTTAACATTTACCTTAACCTTAACCTAAACCTTAACTTTGGTTAGGTAAAGTCAAGGTTAAGGTTAATTTAAGGGTAAAGTAAATGTTAAGGTTAGGGTTAGGTTATATTTAAGGTCAAGGTCAAGGTTAAGGTTAAGGTTAAGGTTACAGTTTTAGTTAGGTTAAGGTTAAGGGTAAAGTCAAGGTTAAGGTTAGGTTAAGGTTCATGTTAAGGTTAGGGTTAAGGGTTTGGTTAAGGTTAAGGATAAGGTTAAGGTTAAGGTTTTGGTCAAGCTTAGGGTTAGCTTATAGTTAAGGTCAAGGTTAAGGTTATGGTTAAGGTAAGGTTAAGATAAGGTTAAGGGTAAGGTTAACATTAAGGTTAGGTTAAGGTTATGGTTGATGTTAGGTTAAAGTTAAGGCTAGGTTAAGTGTAAAATTAAGGTTATGGTTAGGGTTAAGGTTAGGGTTAGGTTAAGGTTAAGTTTAGGTAAAGGTTAAGGTTAAAGTTAAGATTAAAGTTAATGTTAAGGGTTTGGTTAAGGTTAAGGTTAGGTTATAGTTAAGGTCAAGGTTAAGGTTAGGTTATGGTTGAGGTTAAGGTTATGGGAAGGTTAAGGTTAAGGTTAATGTTAAGTTAAGGTTAATGTTAATTATTGGTCAAGGTTAGGGTTACATTATAGTTAAGGTCAAGGTTAAGGTTAGGTTTAAGTTAAGGTTATGGTTTTAGTCAGGTTAAGGTGAAGGTTAACGTTAAGGTTAGGCTAAGGGTAAAGCCAAGGTCAAGGTTAGGGTTAGGTTAAGGGTAAGATAAGGTTAAGGTTAAGGTGAGGTTAAGGTCAAGGTCAAGGTTGAGGGTAAGGTTAAGGTCAAGGTTATGGTTAGGGTAAGGTTAAGGTTAAGGTTAATGTTAATGTAAAGGTTAAGGTTAAGGGTTTAGTTAAGGTTAAGTTTACGTTAAGGTTAAGTTTAATATTAAGTTTTTGGTCAAGGTTAGGGTTAGGTTATATTTAAGTTTATGGTTAAGTTAAGGTTAAGATAAGGTTAAGGGTAAGATTATGGTTAAGGTTATGGTTAAGGTAAAGATAAGGGTAAATTTAAGGTTAAGGTTAGGTTAGGTTAAGGTTAAGATACGGTTAAGTTTAAGGTTTAAGGTTACAGGTTTTAACATTAACTTTCACTATAACCTACTTAACATTAACCTTTACCTAACCTTAACCTTAACCTTAACCTTAACATTGACCTTAGCTATAAACTTAACCTTAACCTTGACCTTAACTATAACCTTAACCTTAACCAAACCCTTAATGTTAACCTAGCTTAACCTTAACCTTAACCTTAACCTAACCTTAACCTTGGCCTTAACTATAACATAACACTAACCTTGACCATAACCTTAACATAACCTTAACCTTGACTTTAACCTTAACCCTAACCCTAACCATAACCTTTACCTTAACATAACCTTAACCTTAACATTTACCTTAACATAACCTTAACCTGACTAAACCCGTAACTTGAACCTTAAACTGATCTTAAATATAACCTAACCATAACCTAACCTTAACCTTGACCTTAACCTTAAGCTTGACCTTGACCTTAACCTAACCTTAACCTTAACATTAACCTTATCTTACCCTTACCCTTAACCTTAACCTTCCCAAGCCCTTGACCTTAACCTTAACCTTAACCTAACTAATCCCATAACCTTAACCTTAACCTTAATCTAACCTTAACCTTATCTTAACCTTAACCTTAACCTTAACCTTAACTTTAAACTTACCCTTACCTTAACCTTGAGTGTAAAGTTAAGGTTAAGGTTAAGGTTAAGGTTAACCTAACCTTAACCTTATCTTCACCGTAACCTTAACCTTATCTTTAACCTTACCCTTACCTTAACCTTAAGGGTAAAGTAATGTAAAGTAAGGTTTAGTTAAGGTTAGGGTTAGGGTTAGGTTATAGTTAAGGTTAAGGATAGGTTAAGGGTAAAGTCAAGGTTAAGGTTAAGGTGACGATTAAGGTTAAGGTTAAGGTTATTTTAGGTTAAGGTAAGGTTAAGGTTAAGGTCAAGGTTATGGTTATGGCAAGGTTAGGTAAAGTTTAAGGTTATGGGAAGGTTAAGGTTAAAGTTAGGTCAAGGTCAAGGTCAAGGTCAAGGTTAGGTTAAGGTTAAGGTTAAGGATAAAGTTAAGGACCTTAGCCTAATCTTAACCTTAACCTAACCTTAACCTTAACTTTAACCTAACTATAACCTTACCCGTAACAATAACCTTAACCTAACCTTAACCTTAACCCTAATCTCAACCATAACTTTACCCTTAACCTAACCTTAACCTTAACCTTAACTTTATCTTAAACTTAACCTATACTTAACCTTGACTTTACCCTTAACATAAGCGTAATCTTAACCTTAACCTTATCTTAACCTTAACCCAACCTTAACCTTAACTATAACCTTAACTTTAACCTTCCCATAACCATAACCTTAACCTTGACTTTACCCATAACATAATCTTAACCTTAACCTCTCTACACCCGTAACCTTAACCTTAACCTAACCTTAACCTTGACCTTAACTATAACCTAACCCTAACCTTAACCCTTACCTTACCCTTAAATTTAACCTTAAAGTTAGGGTTAAGGTTAAGGTTAAGGTTAGGCTAAGGTTAAGATAAGGATAAGGTTAAGGTTAAGGTTAGGTTTAGGTTAAGGTTATCGGTAATGGTTTGGTCAATGTTAAGGTTAGGTTATAATTAAGGTCAAGGTTAAGGTTATGGGAAGGTTAAGGTTAAGGTTTGGTCAAGTTTAGGTTAGGTTATGGGTAAGGTTAAGGTTAGGTTAAGGTTATGGTTAGGTTAAGGTTAAGGTTAAGGTTAATGTTAAGGGTTTGGTCAAGGTTAGGGTTAGGTTAAGGTTAGTTTTAAGAGTTTGGTCAAGGTTAGGGTTAGGTTATAGTTAAGGTCAAGGTTAAGGTTAAGGGTAAGTTTATAGTTAGGTTAAGGTTAAGGTTATGTTAGGGTTAAGATAAGGTTAAGGTTAAGGGTTTGGTCAAGGTTAGGGTTAGGTTACAGTTAAGGTTAAGTTAAGTTAAGGTTAAGGTTAAGGTTAAGGGTAAGGTTAAAGTTAGGTTAAGGTTAAGATTAGGTTAAGGATAAAGTTAAGGTTAAGGTTAGTGTTGAGCCCCAAAGATGTCCTTTTCTTTCACTACATTTCACTTCATTTCCTTTGTCCCTTATCAATTACAGGCTTAAATGATCAATAGGATTGATTAAAATTACTTTAGGAATGTATACAATGATTGAATTGCTATGTTTTCATGGTTTTGTTGTTGTAGTAATTTTTGACTAGAATCAGCTACAAAATGCAGTCATTTTGTAGCCAGTCGCCTATTCCGCAGCTATATTCATGTTTACGCAGGTTCCAGGTGTCATTTAAAATAAAAAAACATATGGGTGAAATCAACAACACTCCCCCATAATTTCTTGCTCTCCACGAATTCTGAGTTAAAATCTCCAAGCGGTTATGCACGTGGAGGAGATCAAAACCAAGAGTTAGACTTCTACTGGAACACAGACTCTACAGATGTCTGTAGTAAGGTACGAGGCCTTCACAAGAATTTTAATTTCATTTGAATTAGGAAAAACACTTATCCCTATTTTCTCTCAAGGGAATTTATGTAATTTTCTTATAAGAATGACTTGGGAGACCGAGAGACAACTAGCTAGATTGTTGTTTTGTTACTAGATCTGAGAAGACCGTAATACTCTGTTTTTGAAGTATTTTCTCCTTTAATGAAATAATTTCGACTTTATTGCATGATTTGAGGCAATCTTGAGTAGATTTGCGTGCTAATCCGGTGGTAGAGGGCCCCTACTACTCGAGAAGCTTTGTGCATTATTTAGATAAGTAACTTTAGCCTTGTTTCATTCCTAGTTTAAGCAATCTTCTGAACTTTGTGTTTTATACTTACTTGCAGTGGATGCTACAGTTAGTCTTATTCTTACTAATTGTTCCAAAATATCACTAATATTGAATGGGATATAACTGTAGTATTTTAGGAATTAGTTGCATTTTTCTGAACTTTACGTTTTTGTGCTCAATTACATCAATTGTTATAGCTAGTCTTGTTCTTACGAATTGTTCCAAAATATCACTAACACTGAATGAGGCATAGTTGTGGTGTTTTAGAGCTTAATTGCATTTTCTTTTGAATTTTATGTTTTTATGCTCACTCACATTGAATATTACAACCAGTTTTGTTCTTACAAATTGTTCCAAAATATCACTAATATTGAACGAGATAGGGCTGTAGTATTTTAGAGATTAGTTGCATTGTAGTTTAGTTGTAATACTCCAGAGATTAGTGGCACTCTAGCTCAATTCCTATTTACTATATTTCAAGTTAGGTTAATGGCATTCTAGTTTAGTTGTGGTCACTGTATTTCAAGTTTGATCGATTACATTCTAGTTCAGTATTTTAAGTTTTATTAGTTGTCAAAATTAAACTTCACGGACTTCATTATTTAAAAACTACTCTTGTTCTTAATTTCTATTAATACATCAATATCATAGGAACAATAATTGGTAATGTCATTTTTAAGTCTTGATTGTTCTATAAGTTCTCACAATTTCACAAACTGCCTCTGTTGGACATGTTGTCATTGATGGCAAAGGAAGTGGCAAAGGAATTGGCATCTAAATATAGTAGAGAAGAACAGAGAAAGAATGCATCTACAGTTTGAGTTACAAAGAGCAGTAGTAGTCAAGGAGCAGGGACAAGCAGTGAATTGAAAGTTGTCCAGAGACAGTATAGGAAGAAAAAGGCCATCAAACAGAAAAAGGATCTGCATTTTCTGTGAATTATATATATATTCTTGATAGAATTCAGAAGGAAGGATAGAAGAGTCCCTGTGGACATCTATGAATCATTGTTCGGAAAAACATCATAAACCCTGTTGAGGAATCATGGTGGTAGGATTTGAATTCCATGATGAGACCTTCTTGTAATGAACAACTCGCTTAGTTTGATGTTTACAGTCGTGGAACTACTTGGTTGAATATATGACAGGCTCTCGAGGCATTCAGGGTATCCATTAAAGAACATAATGATGGCAGAAATATGATGTTACAAGTAGAAGTGGAACTGTGACAGGATAGAACTCCGAAATGAAAGATATGTTATACATATATCATAACAGTATTGAAGAATGACATTAAACTGTTTCGAGTTAATGTTTATCCTGTCGGAAGAGAACTACACTTGAGCATTGATTATTGGAAATCCTGCCAAAGATAGACTAACCCTTTGGAATCATGAATGGAACCTTGAGCGAAGGGCGTAACCACGAAGGAGGAACAGTGAAGGCGGTTTATGGTTTTTATCGCACCGATTTTGCAGATGAGCGGTATTCAAGAGGTTGGCTCTGATTCCATAGATCGAGCGACACGCGTCCCTGTACGATTTCACAAAACCACTTACCACTACACACCATCGCGCATTATAGTTCGACCTAGGGTCCCCAGCGATATCGTTGAGCACCGTTGATCTGGAAAGGGATCATCGGATGGTCATCATTTGTTGAAGGTGCATGAGGAATAACACAAGTACGATGTGCCATCGCATGTTATTTCTCATACAGGTTTCCCAAGCGATATCCATCAGATTGGATGATGTGGCGCGATGGAACGTGAGCCTTTCGATCGGGTTGATGGTATATTTTAAAAGGGCCATTTGATAAAAGCGTGAATTATTAATATTTAATTATCAAAGGGTGTGAATAATGTTTATTTATCAAATTCCATGAATTTGATAAATAAAATCCAAATAAAAGAAATTAAAACCATCAGCGGCACGTTAATATTACTTAATCTTGGCTATAGTATTATTTGGCAAAGAAAAAGAATACCTTTGGGACATTTCATGCATGGAAGAACGAAGATAAGTTTTTCAATTTGGATTGGCTCGAATTTTAATATGAATACCATTGGTAGTTGGATGGTTTTGACTTATGGTTTTACAAAAGGAAAAACTATATAAGGAAAAGAAAAATAAGAGAACTGTGTGTGCATCGTAAAGGTGGTGAATGAAGAATTTCTCTAAGGAATATATGTATGGGTGAGCTTTATTCTTAATTTATAAATCTGAAACTATGATGCACCCATGGATATAATGATCTGGAGATGATGGATCTCTGATTTCAATCAACTTACGAAATCATGAAGAATGTATAAGGGTTGTGAATGAATATTTCACTTTGAAGTATATCTGTATGGAATGAGTAAAAAATTGTTGAATTAAGGATGCACCTCTGAAGAAATCTGGTGGCCTGCAAGGTTTTTTATGTGGAAGTGGATGAAGTGTGGTCCGCAGTAGTGTTGAGGATCGAAGCCTACAGTGAGGGGGTTGTAGCTCCCTTCTAGTGGTAATTAGTAAACGAGAGCAGGGGGTAGTTGCTCCCTTCCAGGAGAGGCTGGTAAACGAGAGTAGGGGGTAGTAGCTCCCTTCCAAGAGAGGCTGGTAAACAAGATCAAGGGGTCATAGCTCCCTTCCAAGAGAGGCTGGTAAATGAGAGAAGGTTGTAACCTTCTGCAGGTGGGTGCTTGCATGCTGGTATAAGTCTGCACCAGCAATAATGTAAGAAGTTTTCTCTATAATAAATATTGAAGACAGATATTACAACAGCGATGGTTTTCTCTCGAATTGGGTTTCCACCTTAAATCCTGGTGTTCATATGTGTTCCTTATGTTTTTTTCTGTTATTTCTGTTCATGCTTACTGCTTATAAATGATGCAATGATCTAAGTAAAGACATAATAAGATCTCTGGACATACAAGTTGGATGCAGTAATATAAAATATGGTTTTAAGGGAAGGAAAATTAAAAATTGTCAGTCAGCTCTAAATACTGATTCAACCCCCCCCTCTCAGTATTTTTTTTTCTCAACAATTGGTATCAGAGAAGGTCCTTCTGAAAAAGCTTAGCCGCTAGAAGGAAGATCAATCAAGATGAGCAATCAAGATGGAACAACATCTATCAGGCCTCCACTCTTCAACATAAAAAAATTAATCTTCTAGAAAACAAGGGTGAGATCCTATCTTCAGTCTCTGGGAGCAGATGTATGGGCTATAGTTGAGCAAGGATATCAATATCCATTTGTAGTACCAACTGATCCAACGGAAAGAAAGAATTACAAAACTAATGAAAAAGCGGTCAATGCTCTGTTGGGAAGTCTAACTGAATCAGAATTTGTCAAAGTCATGCAGATGAACACAGCAAAGGCAATATGGGACAAAATCATTCTGAGCTATGAAGGTGATGCAAAGGTAAAGAGTGAAAAACTCCAAACTCTCAGAATTCAATATGAAAATCTAAAAATGAATAACGAGGAAAGCATTTCCAATTTATTTTTACGATTGGATGATATTGTAAATCGTATGAAAATCTTGGGGAAACAATAACCGAATCTACCTTGGTTGAGAAATTTTTAAGGTCACTAACACCAAAATTTGAGTCAAAAGTTTCCGCTCTTGAAGAAAAATAGGATCTTCAAAATCTTACGGTGGTGCAACTTCATGGCATACTAACTGCATATGAAATGAGAAGAGGAGGACCATCTGAAGTCAAAGAAGCTGTCTTTAGAGCTTCTACAAAAGGGAAATAAGTACAAGAAGCAGAAGGATCAGGATATATCTCAGAAGAAGATGAGGTAAATTTTGTAAAGAAACTTCAACTTGGCACAGGACAGTTTAGAGATAAGCTTCCTTTCAAATGTTTTGATTATGGAAGAGTTGGTCATTATGCTGCTAAGTGTCCTTATAAAGAAACACCTGCAAAAGGGAATGAAGTAGAAAGAAGGAATAAGAACCGGTCTAGCACTAGAAAAAGTTACTATACTCATGAAAATAGTGATGGGTTATCTGATAGTGAGGAAGAATGTGAACAATATCTTAGACTTCTCATGGCATTTGAAAAAGAATCTAGAGAAGAAAAGGATACTTTTATGGATGCTCTAGGGGACAATGATTTTCTTGATGAAAAAAATCAACTCAAAATACGCTTAGAAGAAAGGAAATAATCATAGAGATTGAAAATCAGATTGAAGAAGAGAAGAAACACAATGAGAAATTAGAATGTGAAGTGGTAAGTCTAAGAAAAGAACTTGAGAAAGTAAAAACTCTGAATCTTAGATTTGCTAAAGGATCTGAAACCTTAGATGAGATTATCAAGGTACAACTCTCACCTCTTATAAAGACAGGTTTTGGATATACTGAAGAATCTTCTCAGGCTTCAACAACAAATTATCTAAAAGCAGCTACAGCTGGTTTACAATATTCTGCCACTCAGCAAGAGAATAAAGAATCTTTACATGTAAAGTATGATCATCTCAATTCAAAGAACACTAACAGGAATATCTTTCAAAGAAACACCAATCAACAGGTAAATTCAATTAGAAGATTTCATGATCGCAAAAATTTCTTCTTCAACAGACAATGTTTCTCATGTCACAATTTTGGTCATAAAGTTGTTCAATGTGTTGCATATAAAAACATCATGACTAGAGAAGAAAGAAAGAAAAGGATTGATATTGAAACAAAGAAGAATACCTATAACAACTTTTATCCTCTTCTAAATGAAGTTGAATGTGCTTATTGCAATAACTTTGGCCATGAAGAATCTGAATGCAGGAGTAAAGTTCAGCCCAAAGAAAATTTTCCTTCAAGCTCCAAAGTATGGAAAAATAAGGAATTACAGGTTGAAAATTGTGGCATAGCGTTATTTGCAGAAGGTGAAGAAAATCAATGGTACATTGATAGTGGATGCTCAAGACACATGACAGGTGACAAAAACAAACTTCTTGCATATAGTGCTCTAGAAAAGGAAAAGAAGGTTACATTTGGAAATGATACTCCTGCTGTAATTAAGGTAAAAGGATCCATGTTTCTAAAAGAAAAGGTGAAGGCTAATGATGTCATGTATGTGGATGGATTAAGGCATAACCTGTTAAGTGTAAGTAAAATGTGTGATCAAGGAACTGAATTTGTCTTTAGTTCAAAAGAATGTGTGGTACGTGATCTTGATACAGGTAAAACAATTATAAAAGGAAAAAGAACTCCAAGAAACCTGTATGTATTGAATAACTACAAAGAACAATGTTACTTAAGTAAATCTTCAGAAAATTGGCTATGGCATAGAAGGTTGGGGCATCTGAGCTTCTCTCAAATCAACAAATCAAGCAGACTTAAAGATATTCGTGATCTTCCCAATATTTCTCTACCTGAAAGTATCATATGCAAATCCTGCCAATTTGGTAAACAGACCAGGGTGCAATTTAATGCCAAGGAAGGAACATCAAGTAAGCCTCTTGAACTTATTCATACTGACATATCTGGACCTGTGAAGAAAAAATCACCACGTGGTGAACAATACTATATCTTATTTATTGATGATTTCTCTAGAATGTGTTGGATTGGGTTGCTTAAAAACAAATATGAAGCATTTGAGAAATTTCAGATCTTCAAAGCACTAGTTGAAAATGAATTAAACCTAAAAATCAAGTGTCTTACATCTGATCGAGGAGGAGAATATACATCAAATGAATTCCTTGAATTTTGTGAACAACATGGCATAAAAATACAGTTTTCTATAGCTGGCACTCCACAACAAAATGGAGTAGCAGAAAGAATGAATAGAACAATTCAACAAATGGCTAGAGCTATGCTTAATGATTCCGGAACACCTGACACATTTTGGGGAGAAGCAGCACATACAACAGTAAACATTCTCAACAAGGCACATGTTCGCGTAAATAGTGATAAAACTCCATATGAAATATGGTATGGTAATCCTCCCACTGTGAAGCATTTTAGAGTTTTTGGAAGCAAATGCTTTATCAAAAATAATGATGAAAAACTTGGCAAGTTTGAACCCAGAGCAGATGAAGGAATACTTCTTGGTTACTCCTCTAGGAGTAAAGCATATAAATGTTACAATAAAAGACTTCGAAAGATTGTTGAAAGTATTGATGTGGTTATTGATGAGTCCCCTACAACTCCAAAAGAAGAAAAACAAACAACAGATGAAGATGATGATGACATATATCCTTCTACATCAAATAGGGATGATATAGACAGTGAACCCAATGAAGAACCTGATGATAATTTATCTGAAAAGGCTCCATCCAGGTATGTTCAAAAGAATCATCCAGAATCTCAAATCTTGGGAGATAAGGGATCAGGTGTGCAAACAAGAAGGACTCTTGTAGGATGTTCTAGCTATCTAGCCTTTCTATCCACTATTGAACCACACAATGTCAATAAAGCTAGCAAATATGAATGTTGGATTCAAGCCATGAATGAATAACTTGATCAAATTGAAAAGAATCACACTTGGGAATTAGTACCAAGACCTCATGACAAAAATGTCATTGGAACTAAATGGATATTCAAAAACACGTTAAATGAGAATGGGGAGGTTATAAGAAATAAAGCTAGACTTGTTTGCAAGGGGTATGCTCAACAAGAAGGTATGGACTTTGAAGAAACTTTTGTTCCTGTAGCTAGACTTGAAGCCATAAGAATTTTTCTTTCTTTTGCAAGCTTCCAACAAATCAAAGTTTATCAAATGGATGTTAAATCTGCGTTTCTCAATGGTGATCTAGAAGAATAAGTTTATATAGAACAACCAAAAGGATTCATTTTGGGAAATGATGAAAAACTTGTATGTAGACTTAAAAAGGCTCTATATGGTCTCAAACAAGCTCCAAGGGCATGGTATTATCGTCTTGACAAATATCTTCACCAACAAGGATTTTCAAAGGGGTCTGCTGATAGCAACTTATACACAAAAACTGAAAATGATAAACTATTGATTGTGGTTATCTATGTTGATGATATCATTTTTGGAAGTAATGAAGAGTCTATGAGTCAGAAATTTTCTTCTGATATGCAGCAAGAATTTGAAATGTCTTTACTTGGGGAACTAACATTCTTTCTTGGCTTGCAAGTAAAACAAGCAACAAATGGCATATTCTTATGACAAACAAAATATCTTAAGCAAATCCTGAATAAGTATGGCATGGAAGAGTGCAAACCTATAAGTACACCAATGGTAACCGGATGTAATCTCAGTTCTCATGATGATTCTCCCACAGTAAATCAACCAGAATACAGATCTATGATAGGAAGTCTACTATATCTCACTGGGACTAGACCAGACATTATGCATGTAGTTGGGATTGTTGGACGATTGCAAGCTAATCCAAAAGAGTCTCACCTTCAGGCTGTCAAAAGAATATTCAAATATCTACAAGGAACTCAAGACTTTGGACTATGGTATCCAAAGAATGATGATCTCACTCTTCATGCTTACACTGATGCATATTGGGTTGGAAATGTGGATGATCGGAAAAGCACTAGTGGTGGTGCATTCTACATGGGGTCTTGGTTAGTATCTTGGTTCAGCAAGAAGCAAAGCTCTATTGCCTTATCCATAGCAGAAGCAGAATATGTGGCTGCTGCATCATGTTGCACGCAACTTCTTTGGATGATGCAGACCTTACAAGACTTTCAAATCACATGTTCTCCTCCTATATCCATTATGTTTGATAACACAAGTGCCATCAGTATTTCAAAGAATCCTGTTATGCATTTCAAAACCAAGCACATTCCTATCAAGTATCATTTCCTACGTGATAAAGTTCTTGATCAAAAGGTGAAGTTGGAGTATGTGCCCTCCAAAGAACAAGTTTCTGACATATTTACCAAACTGTTACCCAGGGAAGCATTCAAATATCTCAGACAGAAGCTGGGAGTAGTCTCTACCATGCAGAAGAACGGATCTACTTAAATTCAAAAGATTAAATTGGATATGCTCCTATTGAAAGTGTTCAGGATGCGCAGGCTAAGGGGGAGCATTGATTATGTCGAAAGGATGCATTATTGGCACTCTAATTATTTATTGTAGTCTGATCTCATACTTAAGAATTTTTGCTCTTGATTGTATGAGTTTTGAAAATACTGCATGATCTCAGGGGGAGCATGGTATTGTCAGTACAAAGGATCTTGATCTATTCTTTGTCATTGATGTCAAAGGGGGAGGAAAAGCAACAAGGAGGTTTCTATAAGACAAACAGAGGAAGAATATTTCCATCAATGCCAAAGGGGGAGATTGTTGGACATGTTGTCATTGATGGCAAAGGAAGTGGAAAAGGAATTGGCATCTAAATATAGTAGAGAAGAACAGAGAAAGAATGCATCTACAGTTTGAGCTACAGAGAGCAGTATCAGTCAAGGAGTAGGGACAAGTAGTGAATTGAAAGTTGTCCAGAGACAGTATAGGAAGAAAAAGTCCATCAAACAGAAAAAGGATCTACATTTTCTGTGAATTATATATATATTCTTGATAGAATTCAGAAGGAAGGATAGTATAGTCCCTATGGAAATCTATGAATCATTGTCTGGAAAAACATCATAAACCCTGTTGAGGAATCATGGTGGTAGGATTCGAATTCCAGGATGAGACCTTCTTGTAATGAAGAACTCGCTTAGTTTGTTTTGTGGAAGTGGATGAAGCGTGATCCACAGTGGTGCTGAGGATCAAAGCCTACAGTGAGGGGGTTGTAGCTCCCTTCCAGTGGTAATTGGTAAATGAGAGCAGGGGGTAGTTGCTCCCTTCCAGGAGAGGCTGGTAAACAAGAGCAGGGGGTAGTTTCTCCCTTCCAGGAGAGGCTGGTAAACGAGAGAAGGGGGTCGTAGCTCCCTTCCAGGAGAGGCTGGTAAATGAGAGAAGGTTGTAACCTTATGCAGGTGGGTGCATGCATGCTGGTATAAGTCTGCACCAGCATATAATGTAATAAGTTTTCTCTATAATAATATTTAAGGCAAAGATTATAGCAGCGGTGGTTTTCTCCTGAATTGGGTTTCCACCTTAAATCCTGGTGTTCATATGTGTTGCTTATGTTTTGTTCTGTTATTTCTGTTCATGCCTACTGCTTATAAATTATGCTATGATCTAAGTAAATACATAATAAGATCTCTAGACATACAAGTTGGATGCAGTAATATAACATATGGTTTTAAGGGAAGGAAAATTAAAAATTGTCAATCAGCTCTAAATACTGATTCACCCCCCCCTCTCAATATTTTTTTTTCTCAACAACCTCTTTTCCAAAGCTATTCCAAAATATTTATAATTCTTGAATGAGGTTTAAACAGTGATATTTTGGGTTGTAGAATGGATCAATCTCAGTGTCATTAGTTAATTTAGAAAAGATTTCATCCCTATGTTGCAGAATATCTTTTCCAAATGTGTTCCAACAAATTTGTAGCCATGGATAAGATTAGGCTGTTGTTTACTTAGAAGAACCTCATTTCATTAAAATTATCCTTTTCTCAAGTTATTCCAACATATTTCTAATGAATGAATGGGACCGAGTTCATGTTATGAGTTATTTTCTTGTCAAGTTTTGCATTTTCCGAGTGCCATACATAGTCTAGAATAGGTTTTGCTCCATTTTAGTGTGACCAACAACTGCTCTTTACCAACACTTAGTTCTTTTCCTTTTTAACACAAAACCACAAAACCAAAAATATTAAAAAAACACTAAACACAACGTAGTAAGAAACAGATACCTAGGCACATATAGTGCACCTCACTTCAATAGTTTACTAGCCCTGGTTGACAATTTATGACATCAATTTAGGAACACTAAGTTGAGCAGACATTTTGGCGCCGTTGCCAGGGAAGTGTAACTAGGTAGCCTTGTTTCTTATCTCCCAAAAACAATGATATGCGTAGAGATAGAGACTCAAGGTGTAGATTCATAAGAAGCAGAAGCCTGATTCCTAGAACACCACTTGTTTCACCAAGACCAAGAGCCAGCACACCTCCAACTCAAATCCACATTCCATCCTTTACTAATCCTAGACTTCCAGAGGACTTAAGATCATATATTCCATTAGAAATACCTTCCACTTCATCCACTAAACCTATCTTAGAAGATTCAAGGACCCCTGCTAGAGACACAAACTTCTCCACTTCCACAAAAGAATCAACTATGGCAGAAGAAGGGGGAGGAGGAGTCTTTAATGGAGAACACACACTATTTGGAGGGGGTAGAGGTAGAGGTAGAGGAGAAGGAGGTAGAGGTGCAGAAGGAGAAGGAGGCAGAGGGAGAGGTAGAAGAGAAATGGGAATCTATTTTGGGTTTCCTATAGTAGATGAAGAAACCAATACAACTGTGAAAAACATTTTATCCTCTGTCCTTCCAAAATTTTATGGACTTAAAACTGAAGATCCTGAAACCTTCCTATTTGAATTTGAAGTCCTATGTAGAACCTATGAATACTTGCAAGATGCTCAAAAACTTAAACTATTCCCTTCAACATTGAAAGGAGCAGCATTAAAATGGTTTATGAGTTTGATCAACAGTTCTATTAGGACATGGGAAGACATGAAACAAGAATTTCTAGAGAGGTATTTGGATTACTGTATGCCATTCAACCATAAGGAGGAAGTATTTAAGATGCTACAAAAAGAAGATGAAAATCTGGAAGATTTGTTGGAGAGATTTAACTACAACATCAAAAGAGAAAAAATGGAAAACCTAGACCAAGACACCTTGAAAGCTCTCTTGTTGAAGAAAATTAGGGATGAATGGTTAGATATCCTTAACATGATGGGAAAAGGGGATATATCTCAGCTGACATTACCTGAAATAGCTGAATTATGTATCAACCTTTCAAGAGGGAAATCTAAAACTGTAAAAGGAACAAGATACCCTGCTCTTGCAAGGGAAAGTAAGTCTGCTTCTGGGACAGTAAGTAGGGAAGAAATACGAAATATGCTTGATGAATTCAAATATGACATTTTAGGGAGTCTTAGCGTACAAATAGACACCCTTAAATTACAAAACAAGCAAAAAGCTGAATCTGATGCCTTAGCAATATTTTGTCCCAAATGTAGAAAGAAGCATGCCTTGAGAGAGTGCCCTTTGGATGCAAAAGTTGTAGAGACCTATGTAATTTTTTCAGAAAAACATAAGACCAAGAGTTGTCCTTCACTTCCTGGTCTTAAAGTTGTCTTTCAAGAAGAAATCCCTACAAATTCCACAGAATCTCTCAATTTTGTCTCTAGAAGGCCTTGGCAAGGACCTCAAACACAAGGATTCCATGATCAGATGTATAATCAACCTCTACCAAATTGGAATTCTTGGCAGCAACCTTGGCCCCAATTTCAAAATCAATCTCAAACTTGGGCACAAGGAGCACAAAATCCCTATGGAAGATACTCTCAGTACTACCAATATCCACCATATCCACATTACCCTCCTCAACAAAATCCACAACATCAAAACCAACCACTTCCATTTCCATTTCCTTAGAAAACAAATCAGTTGCCTGCCCAACCCATACCAAAACCCAACAATAAAAATCCTTAGAAAACATACATGATAGAAGGCCAACAGTTTCCAACTTATTTGATTACTCCTTTAGACCTCAGTGATGTTCAACTTAGGTCTAGAAGAATACTTGAAAAGAAGAAACCTTCTGTAATCATACAAAAGCAAGAAAATTCTGAGGAAGATTCTCTACAGGTAAATAAAAGTCTTGAAGAAAACACATCTTTTCAAGACCCAAATATTGAAAAATCAAAACAAAAAGAACTAATAATTTCAACTCCTATATTAGAGAAGCCATCAACATCCACTTCTACACCTCCCTTCCAAGAAATATTACAAATTGATAGAGGTGTAGAAAAACAAATTATGGTGCCTAATTATGATTTCCTAGATGAGCTGAGAAATGTTTGTATTAAGATCCCATTACTGCAAGCTATCAAGGAAATTCCAATCTTAGCAAAGACAATAAAGGAGTTGAGCATGAAGAAAACAGGAAAAAGAATAAGAGAGGCAAAGAAAATTCAACTGGTAGGAAAAATAGCAGATATCATGATGGGTAAGATTGCTATTCCAAAGTATCTAGACCCAGGAAATCCAGTTGTTAAAATTCACATCAATGAAACTGAGATCCAAAACACACTTATTGATTTAGGAGCAGCAATCAATATAATGAGTAGACAAATCATGGATAAAATGAAACTTCCTAATCTTCTTTTTACACCCACGTTATTACAATTAGCAGACAGATCTGTGATCAAACCTGATGGGGTAATAGAAGACATTCTAGTGTCCCTAGATTCTTGGGAGTATCCTGTAGATTTTATGATTCTAACTTCTAAGAATAATCTAGGAGGGCATCCTATTATATTAGGAAGACCTTGGTTAGCTACAACTGATGCTTTCATTAGTTGTAGATCCGATGATATGTACATTTCTGATGGTAGTTCAACCAAGAAATTTACCTTGTATCCTCCAGCAAAAACAATTACAAAATTAGATGATACTCAATGGATAGAGGATGAAGAAGATTTACAACCTCTCTTCACAATTTCAGAAATTAGTGAAGATAGCCAAATTCTGAATACCTTAGAAAACTTTGAATCCTCTTCGGAATACAAACATGAACAATTTCAAGAATAATCCAACATTGAGTTTTTATCATCAAGACAGATGTATCTTTATTCCATGGATAAATTTGGTAGCTCTACAAGTGAGATATTTCCAGGCAAAACTTTAAACATAAATAAGAACCTAGAGAAATCTCAACAAGAAGAGCTAGTTAAGATCTTACAGAGACATTATTCTACATATGCATGGGAGTACACTGATATGAAAGGGATAAGCCCTAAGACTTGCACTCATCACATCTACATAGAGGAAAATTGTAAACCAATCAGACAACCTCAGAGACGGATGAATCCAAATCTTAGGGAGATTGTTAAAAAAAAATTGCAGAAATTGTTAAATGTCAACTTTATCTGTCCCATTTTAGATAGTCAGTGGGTTTCTCCTTTGGTAATTGTGCCAAATAAAAATGTTAAATGGAGGGTATGTATTGACTACCGAGAATTAAACAAAGCTACTCTTAAAGATCATTTTTCCCTACCTTTCATAGATCAGGTGTTAGATACATTAGCTAGCAAAAAGTACTTCTCATTTTTAGATGGGTTTAGTGGTTATAATCAAATTCAAGTAGCACTTGAAGATCAAGACAAAACCACATTTACCTGTCCTTGGGGTACCTATGCTTACCGAGTATTTCCATTTGGATTATGCAATGCACCTGCAACATTTCAAAGGGCAGTACTAGGAATTTTTTCAGACCTAATACATGATTGTGTAGAGGTATATATGAATGATTTCACAGTTTATGGAAACACATTTGAAGAGGCCTTAGCAAACTTGGAAATTTTTTTAAAGAGATGTAAAGAAGAAAATCTTTCACTTAGTCATGAGAAGTGTTTTATGATGTTTACTGAAGGAATTGTTTTAGGACATCACATTTCAGGGGATGGGATTAGATTTGATGAGTCAAAAGTTGAAGTCATCTCTAACTTATCTATTCCAAGTTGTCAAAAATATGTTAGGAGTTTTCTAGGATTTACAGGATATTATCGAAGGTTTATAGAAAACTTCACCAAGATAGCATCTCCACTTTTCAAATTACTTACCAAGGACTGTGAAGTCAAGTGGAATCTTGATTTCCAGTTAGCCTTTGAGACCCTGAAAACAAAAATCTCTGAAGCACCTATTTTAAGGGGACCTAACTGGAAGGTACCTTTTCATATTTCAAAAGATGCCTCGGATACAGCTCTAGGAGCAGTATTGGGACAAAAAGACCTGATTCCTTATGCCATCTACTATACCAGTAAAAATTTGACTCCTTCAGAATTAAACTATATTGTAATTGAAAAATATTTTTTAGCTGTTGTCCATGCCATAAAAAAATTCAGACACTATATAACAGGCTATGAAACTTTTGTTCACACAGATCACTCTGCAATTAGATATCTAATGAACAAATAAATTACTAATGGCAGAGTCATAAGATGGTTATTGCTTTTATAAGAATTCAACATTACCATCCTAGATAGGCCTGGAAAACAAAACATAGTAGCTAATTTCCTATCTAGACTCCAAAACATCAAAGAAAATACCCCAGTTGAAGATCAGTTCCTTGATGAATATATTTTTGCAATTTCTACTCAAACTCCTTGGTTTGCTGACATTGCTAATTATTTAGTTTCAGGGAAATTTCCTTCAATAATGAATGCAAGAGACAAAAGAAATATCATTTATGACAGTGCAAAATATTCATGGGTTGCTAATGAGTTATACAAAACAGGTCCAGATTTTATCATTAGGAGATGTGTTCGGGAAGATGAGATGCATGAGATCCTCAAGGCATGTCATGATGAACCTTGTGGCAGACACTTTGCTGATAAAAGGACAGCTTATAAGGTCCTTCATTTAGGATACTATTGGCCATCCTTTTTTAAAGATGCTAAAGAGTATGTCAAAAGGTGTGACAATTTCCAAAGGGTAGGGAAACCTTCTCCTTCAGGTGAGATGCCATTGCAGCCTCAGGTACATATTGAACCTTTTGAAAAATGGGCTTTGGATTTTGTAGGACCTATTAGTCCTCCATCAAGAAAAAAGAAATATATATTAGTTTGCACTGATTATGTTACCAAATGGGTAGAGGCCAAGCCATTACTTTTTGCTACTGAAGCATCTGTAGTTAATTTTCTTTTTGAGGATATTTTTACTCATTTTAGTGTCCCAAGGGAAATTGTTACAGATCAAGGAGCTCAATTCACATCAAGGCTAGTGGAACAAATTATGGAGAGGTACAAAATCAGACACAAAAAATCTACTCCCTATCATCCACAAGCAAATGGTCAAGTGGAATCTACTAATAAGGTCATTGAAGGGATCCTAACAAAGACTGTTCATTTACATAGAAGAGATTGGGCAAACAGACTTCCTGAAGCCTTGTGGGCCTATAGAACTGCATGGAGAAACACAACAGGCCATACTCCTTATGAACCTGTTTATGGAAAACAAGTTTCGTTTCCCATAGAGTTTCAGATTCAAACTTTCAAAGTGGCAGTTCAGCTAGGACTTGATCTAACAGAGGCACAAAAGCACAGATTGGAGTAGATTAATGAATTGGATGAGATCAGATAGGATGCAGTTCAAAAAACAAGTATAGTCCAGCAGCAAAGGACTAGATGGCATGATAAGTATATCAAGGAAAATAATTTCAAAGAAGGTGACTGGGCTCTCTTGTTTGATTCAAAGTTCAAAGATTTTCAAGGTAAATTCCAAACACATTGGCTTGGGCCATATGAAATTATGAAAATCTTTGACAATGGGGCAATAAAAATCAGGACAATAGATGAAGAAAAGGTCAATTTTCTTGTAAATGGTCATAGATTGAAGCTATATCATAAGCCACTTTCAAGAGAAGAATTTTTCAAGAGATTCCAGGAAAACAAAGATGTGAAGTTAATGAAGAAGAATCTTTCTTCTTCATCAACTTAATTGAATTTTCTGAAGTCAGATATTTGAAAAAAAAAAGAGGAAAAAATAAAAAAAATAAAATAAAGTATAAACATGAAAACTAATCACTGATTAGCATGTTTATACAGAAAATATAGAGTGAAAATCAAAATCTTTCTGACACTTTAGCTTTTCAAATTTTTTTTTTTTCTGCAAGCAGCTGTTACAAAATCATAAGTGCAAACCCATATTTCACTTATGATCCATTTCATTCCATTCAACCATACTCCATTTCACTCCATTCATCCATACTACATTTCATTCCATTCATCCATACTTCATTCATTTCATTCCATGGTCCACCTCATTTCCATCTCATATTTTTAAAATTTGATCTTTTCTACAATTGAATAATACAAATCATAAGTTGCAGGCCACTTTTCATACTTCACTCCACTTCATAGTTGTGATCCATTTCATTCCATTATTCACTTCACTCATACTCCATTACACCATATTTCATTATCCATTTTAACTCATTTCATACAACATTCCATTCATGCTTCAAACCATTATATTTCATGTTTAAAAGCTTCTACAGGTACATTCTGCAGCTAGCCAGACATTCTCCAGCTAGAGATCCTGAAGGCACTGTCCAGTAATCACTTGATCAGCAACAAATTGATCCTGCATATCTATGAAAACAAAAAAAATCAAGGGGGTTATGAAGACTGAAGAATCAATGATTTTGAAAATAGGACAAAGAATATGAAATTCAAAAAAAAAAAATCAAAGGAAAGGCAAAGGTAAAGTTGTGAAATTCTTATGATGACAGATCATGAAAGTTTTAGTATAGTTAAGTCATGTATGATTCAAAAAGTTATTTTAATTAGTCGTGTTGATCATGCCTATCAAACCTATCATAAAAACTTTGGACAAAATCCCCTCTATTCCGCCATATCAAATCATCATGTAAAACTTAACGGTTAAGTACTGAAGTGACCTATTCGGTCACGTCACTAGCCGGAGTACTTAGTGATGATTTTGAAATTTACACGAGAATTTTTCCACGGTCTTTTCTTCCGTGATAGTTCTCAACTCATTAGCTTGTGTGTATCACCCTCACCTCATTATACTCATTTCATAACCACTCCATGTCATTTTCTTTTCCGTAGCCAATTCTTAGCCATTCCGGTCTGTAAAACAGAGGAAACATCTTTGGAGTAAAAACAACTCTCTACAACCATTTCCACCGTGAATAGAAAAGCAACAAAGGAACAGTAATTTGAAGGTTGAGAAAGGAAGCTATAGGTCTCATAGTAAGGTCCGAGCCAGTCGGAACCAAATACTTGGAGGGTTACCCACAAATTAGAGAAATGCTACAGCAGGCTAGGTGGTTGCAATTTTTGGAAAAATTTAATGGTTTTCATAAAGAGGTAACTAAAACATTTTCACAGTCTTTCAATGGAGCAGAATTCAAAATAGGAGATGTCAAATTCATTATTACAGAAGATTTCATTGCAGAAGCAGCGAAATTACCCAGGCAAGGAGAACGGTGGTTCAAAAGTAGGGAATTTCATAATGAGGCATGGAGGAAAATGCTCAAAACACCAGGTATGGATGTTTCCATTTTTAAGAAGGGCATTCCTAGCTCAGCACTGAAGAATAAATGGAGGAATATGTTACTCATTTTGAAAAAAGTTATAACTTGTGAGGGAAGGTTTGGTACCCTGTATATTTATCGTATTCAGCTAATGATGCATTTCTTAGATGAAGAAATTAATTTTCCATTTTTCTTACTTCATAGCTTAAAGAGAATGACCTCTAATGTTCAAAAGAGGGTTCAATTTCTAGAAACCACCTTGTATCACCATGGTTTAGTCAAAATCCTAATTGAACATCATTTGAGAAAAATGGGAGACAATTGGGATGAGTTCCTAGTGAGGAATCACTTTGAATAATCCAAAGAATCTCCACCTGAAGGCAAAATTACAAGAAGAAACAGGAGAGGGAAAACTTCCAAAGCTGTTGAAATTGAAATTGGTAAGTCCATACAATAGGACATTCAAGAGATAATTTCTGAGAAATTAGCTGAAATTAAGAAACAACTTAAAAAGGAGAAGATGATAAGGAATGCCAAGGAGAGAGGTGAAGGACCATCTCAAGTAAGACGAAGCCACAGACTTAGAGGTATACTGAAGAAAACAGGGGTTAGACAAACATGAATTATAAACATTGAGGATGAAGAGACACCTACTGCTAGATCACCTGAGTACCAGTACGAGGAGGATCTTGATGAAGGAGCTTCGGAGATAGACCCAGCACAGCAACAAATTTATAATTATGTTGAGACATTAGAGAAGAGAGCCTTAGAAAGTAGAGACAAAACTCCTAGCCCACCAGAATCTGCAATTGATATGCTAAGAAGAGATAAATATGAGTTAGAAATACTCAATAGGCATATCAAGAATGAGAATGACATTTTAAGGGAGCAGGTTAAGTTGAAAAGTGATATGAATACAACCCTCTCTCTTCAAATGGAGAAATTGTACAAGGCCAGTGAAAAGTTGAAGAAGAAAAACAAAAAGTTAAGCAGGGCACTTATAAATTTGAGATTCAAGTTGGTCATAAGGAAGCCTAGGAGCCCATTGACTATCAGGCAAAGTAGAAGAAGGGGTCTAGATGTCCTAGCAGAGGTCTCAGAGTACATGGATTAATTGCATGAGGACATGCAAAAGCCTTGCAGTGGGGGTATGTTGAGCCCCAAAGATGTCATTTTCTTTCACTACATTTCACTTCATTTCCTTTGTCCCTTATCAATTATAGGCTTAAATGATCAATAGGATTGATTAAAGTTACTTTAGGAATGTATACAATGACTGACTTTCTATGTTTTCATGGTTTTTTTGTTGTAGTAATTTTTGACTAGACTCAGCTACAGAATGTAGTCATTCTGTATCCAGTCGCCTATTCCGCAGCTATCTTCATGTTTACGCAGGTTCTAGGTGTCACTTCAAAGAAAAATGCATATGGGTGAAATCCACAACACTCCCCCATCATTTCTTGCTCTCCACGAAGTCTGAGTTAAAATCTCCAAGCGGTTATGCACGTGGAAGAGATCAAAACCAAGAGTTAGACTTCTACTAGAACACAGACTCTACAGATGTCTGCAATAAAGTACGAGGCCTTCACAAGAATTTTAATTTGATTTGAATTAGGAAAAACACTTATCCATATTTCCTCTCAAGGGCAGTTATGTAATTTTCTTATAAGAATGACTCAGGAGACCGAGAGACAACTAGCTAGATTGTTGTTTTGTTGGTAGATCTGAAAAGACCGTAATACTATGTTTTTGAAGTATTTTCTCCTTTAATGAAAGAAGTTCGACTTTATTGCATGATATGAGGAAATATTGAGTAGATTTTCATGCTAATCCGGTGGTAGAGGGCCCCTACTTCCCGAGAAGCTCTGTGCATTGTTTAGATAAGTAACTTTAGCCTTGTTTCATTCCTAGTTTAAGAAATCTTCTGAACTTTGTGTTTTATACTTACTTGCAGTGGATGCTACAGTCAGTCTTATTCTTACTAATTGTTCCAAAATTTCACTAATATTGAATGGGATATAACTGTAGTATTTTAGGAATAAGTTGCATTTTTATGAACTTTACGTTTTTGTGCTCAATTACATCAATTGTTACGAATTATTCCAAAATATCACTAACACTGAATGAGGCATAGCTGTGGTGTTTTAGAGCTTAATTTCGTTTTCTTTTGAATTTTATTTTTTTATGCTCACTCACATTGAATATTAAAACCAGTCTTGTTCTTACAAATTGTTCCAAAATATCACTAATACTGAACGAGATAGGGCTGTAGTATTTTAGAGATTAGTTGCATTGTAGTTTAGTTGTAATACTCCGGAGATTAGTGGCACTCTAGTTCACTATATTTCAAGTTAGATTAGTGGCACTCTAGTTCAGTTTCTATTTACTGTATTTCAAGTTTGATCGACTACATTCTAGTTCAGTATTTTAAGTTTTATTAGCTGTCAAAATTAGACTTCACGGCCTTCATTATTTACAAAATACTCTTCTTCTTAATTTCTATTAATACATCAATATCATAGGAACAAGAATTGGTAATGTCATTTTCAAGTCTTGATTGTTCCATAATTTCTCACAATTTCACAAACTGCCTCTTTTCCAAAGCTATTCCAAAATATTTCTAATTCTTGAATGAGGTTTAAACAATGATATTTTGGGTTGTAGAATGGATCAATCTCAGTGTCATTAGTTAATTTAGAAAAGAGTTCATCCCTATGTTGAAAACTATCTTTTCCAAATGTGTTCCAACAAATTTCTAGCCATGGATAAGATTAGGCTGTTGTTTACTTAGAAGAACCTCATTGCATTAAACTTATCCTTTTCTCAAGTTATTCCAACATATTTCTAATGAATGAATGGGACTGAGTTCATGTTATGAGTTATTTTCTTGTCAAGTTTTGCATTTTCCAAGTGCCATACATTTAGTCTAAGGCAGTTTTTAACTCATTTTAGTGTGACCAACAACTGCTCTTTACCAACACTTAGTTCTTTTCCTTTTTAACACAAAACCACAAAACCAAAAACATTAAAAAAACACTAAACACAACATAGTAAGAAACAGATACCTAGGCACATATAGTGCACCTCACTTCAACAGTTTACTAGCCCCGGTTGACAATTTATGACATCAATTTAGGAACACTAAGTTAAGCAGACGGTTAGGTTAAGGGTAAATTTAACGTTAAGGTTAGAGTTAAGGTTAGGGGAAGGTTAAGGTTAAAGTTAAGGTTAAGGTTAAGGGTTTGGTCAAGGTTAGGGTTAGATTATAGTTAATGGTAAGGTTAAGGATATAGGTTTAGTTAGGTTAAGGTTAAGTTTAAGGTCAACGTTAAGGTTACATTAAGGGTAAAGTCAAGGTTAAGGTTAAGGATAAGGTTAAGGTTAAGATTATGGTTAAGGTTAAGGTTAAATTTAAGTAAAGGTTAACATTAAGGTTAATGGTTATGTTAAGGTCAAGGTTAAGGTTAGGGTTAAGTTAAAGGTTAGGTTAAGGTTAAGGTCAAGGTAATGTTAAGGTTAAAGTTAAGGTTAAGGTTAAGCTAAACTTTACCCTTAACCTTACCTTGACCTTGACCTTAAAATGAACTTTAACCTTACTAAACCCGTACCCTTAACTTTATCTTAACCTTACCTTAACCATAACTTTAACTATAACCTAACCCTAACCTTGACCAAACCCTTAACCTTAACCTTAACCATCCCAAACCCTTAACCTTAACCTAACGTTAACCTAAACGTAACCTTAACCTTAACCTTACCCTTAACCTTCACCTTAACCTTAACCTTACCAAACCTTAACCTTAACCTTAACTTTACCCTTAACCTAACCTTAACCTTAATCTTAGCCTTAACTATAACCTAGCCCTAAATATAACCTTAACCATAACCTTATCTTTACCCTTAACCTTAACCTTAAACTAACCTTAACCTTAACCTAACCTTAACCTTAACCTTAACTATAACCTAACCCTAACCTTGACCAAACCCTTACCCTTTGTTACACAACATTTTTTCATTGTCCCTGCAATCCCTTGTCTCGTACATGTGAGAACTATTCCCGTGACCTGTGAATAGTAAAATGTCCTGAAAACACCTTGATGGCATCCTTCTGAATAAGGGAAACAATTCTCCTTAAGAAAATTTCCTCAGAAAAGCCCCAAAAACATGGTTTTGGCATTGGCGTGAGTAGCCATTTCATCCCTCGTGCCAATGGGAAAAATTTACGCTAGTGGGCGCACCAACTGGTGCTCTGTCCCTGTGTTGTACCCGTGCCAACCTGTTTTGGAATGTTTTTTAACAAATTGAGGCGAAAGTTTCCTTTAACCACCTCGGGAATGAATCATCAAAAAGAGGTTGGGTTGTTTGGCTCCGGATCTCCTTGTTTAGGAAGAGGTTTTCCACCTTTCATGGAAAATTCCTAAGAGATAGGACTCTCCCCCATGATTATAGGGAGCCTAACCTCTCCTTCTCCCTCTATAAAAGCCTTCCCTATCTATTTTCAACCTAGCTAAACATTTTGGAAGAAAAATATAGCTAAGCGACTATAAAAGGCAGAGCTAAGGAGAACTCTATAAGAGAAAGAGCCTTGTCTAAATTCCCGACAAGCTTTGTGAGACACGCTCCACTGGAAGGCCTGCCAAAGGAAGAACGCGACGTTAGAACTCAGTTGTAATATTTCTTTCACATTTTAATATATGCTCGACTATGTTATTGGTTTCACTGTTGTATTGTTTATCTTTGTAATGCAATTTGATTCAATCTTTTCTGACCGATTGATAGTTACATGTTTGAATTATTATGTTGTATGTCGTTGTTTCTTCTCTGCATGTGTATAGGTGTCCGGATGGGTTGAGCGTAAGGATTGTGATCTGTCAAGTTAGGAATAGGACGAAGCGCTTCTTCTTCGACAAAAACAACGTAGGACTTGAGGTAGGCTATCTAACGTAGCTTTGTCTTTTGTAACTAGGAATTGATATCATAGCGTGTTTTGTTTGTTGCTAGACCCACTCTAGGGCTAGTCGGATCGCCTCTGTCCATAGAGGGGATTTACCTCTCCAAAAAATATGTGACTCCACTGGGGAACAGTGTGAGTTAGTCCCTCTCCCATTGGGTTGTGTTTTGGCTTCTTGTTTGTCTAGTTTTCCTTCCTGGTTCATCTTGCTTGGTTTGAAACCCCTGTTCAGCCCCCTGGAGATCAAACCTCTCTTTGTTTGTTCATTTTTCCTTTTTATCTAAGTAAACCTTCTTAGTGCATTTTCCTCCCTGACAGTCACGCCAACGGGTTCGATTTGCGAGTTTATTACCCGCACCATTCCTTGTTTGGCACAGATTACAGCCAGACAACCGCACCAACCATTGTAGGGTTTGTGGTTTGCTTGGTTTTGGATTTTTTGAGCCTGAGATTTGACCCTGGGTTGTTTTTTATGACTTTTTAAGTGATTTAGAGTCATTTTTGACTGAGATCAACCCTTATCCTTTGGTTTTTTGCCCTTTTTTGTCAGTTTTGCTTTTCAGTCCTAGGTTTTCTAGGTGCTTTAGCCTGCTGAGCCTCCCGTGGGAGTTTCGGGTCCTTGGTTTCCCAGTCAACTTCATTTCTGCTTCTTTGCATTCAGCTTCTTGGATCCATTTTAGTGATTGTGTTAATTGAGTGACTTTCCTCTCTTTCGTTCAGTTTTACTCTTGTCACTCCAAGCCTATATTACACGGCTTGTTTGGGTCTCTTTTGAGATCTTCCTTTGATTTGAAGGATTTAGTCATTGGTTTGAGTCTTGCTTTGCTTGTTTTGAGTTGAGAGAAATTGTTTTGTTTCAGCTCTCACTTCACCATTCTCAAAATCAGTGTTTTGATTTATTTTTCATATCATTTAGTGCGCTTTCTCTGATATATTGAAAAACACACAAAAAAAAATCTTTTGCATTCTTGATTAGCATAGTGAAAATTGGAAAATGTTTCGCATTTCTAGCATTATATAATTCTAGGGAAGAGTTTTTTCAGTTTCATTAGCTCACATCAGACATTGTGATGGATGTCTTCACATGATTTATCGTAGCTATCGCTTGAAATCTCTAACTCTCTCGTAGATAGCTCCTCATTGAATGAAATGGTGTGTTATGGCATGTAGCTTGCATTTAGGGATTTGTGAGATTCAACATTTGGTAGGACCTTGGAATTGAAACATAAATTGAAGATCAACTTTAAAATTTACTGAATTAACCTAAGGCAACATTGAAACTTAATGCAATATTTGGTGGTCTAAGTTAGAGACCTGTTCTGGTGTCTTTAAACCTAGCAGCTGTCATTTGCCATTTGGCTTCAGACAATGCTAGTACGGACTTGTGCTCCCCGTACCGTCAAGTATATAAAGGAATACCCCTCTAGGTTTCAATCCTTTTATCCGTAGGAAGCCGAGCCTACCGCCTTGTAACTGTGAAACAACGAACACAACATTCAGGGAGACTACCTACACGTACGTCAAGTCCTTGGTTGATTTCTCTTTCATTTTATAACCAAGGTGTATATGGCAGTTCACGGGAACCTGGTACACCCTTTTACCTAGACTACCTGAGCAATCATTTTCAATCTTTACTGACTCCATAAATTTGAAAAGATCATCAAGAACTTTTCCTTTCGCGCTCGCTTAAAACCAAAAGAGATAGAGTCACCTTTTGCCTGTTTCTCAACTCTTAAAATATGAAACAACAGAGTTTTTTTTCAATTTTTTAAAAAATTAACTACCTACGAAATATTCCTAGTTAAAGTTAGTTTCCTTATGGTGTTGTTTTGAGTTGTTTCCAATGGCAACGTTTCCGGAGTTCACTAACCCAGGAACCCCTTCCGAAGGGAATCCTGGTTCTTTTCTTGCTTTTGGGAATGTTGGTGCTCCTTATATGGCAACATTGTCCATGCCTGGTTTAACTGTTGGATTTCCTGTATGGTTATTTTCGACCTCGGTGGTCCCGAGTGTTCCGTCCACCGTACAACCATCTCCTCCACCTGAACAACATCATGTTACTTCTAAGGTCAACCTCTCCCCTTCTTTGCCTATTTCCTCATCCTCCTCTTCTACTTTTCCTGGTGAAAGTCTGGATTCCAATAACCAGGTGGCTAAGAAGAAGAAGAAGAAGAAGACCAAGAAGAAGAAGTCAGATAAACGAGAGACTAAAACTGCAACTACTGCACTTAAGAAACCATCCATTGCAAAACTGTCTAAACTTCCACGAAAGTTCAAATTCCATTGCATGCTCTGCGAGGGTGACCATTTGCTTTGAGACTGCCCTGGTATTCCCAAGGGACTTGAAGGATGGTCCGAAGGCCGCCTACCGTTGTCTTCTGGTTGTCATATTGCTAGCACGTCTTTGACTAGCTTTGATAAGGCTCATAAAAAACAAGGCAATATTACCAATCCTTGTAAGTTGTGTGAAAGGAATCATCCCATTCACCTTTGTCCATATATGGATGAAGCCAAGAGAGTGTTGGAAAAATCCACTGTTTCTGCACCCTGCCTTCCGGCTGGCTACCAGAAGCTTTCCTTGAGTCCTTCAATAGTTGATTCCACAATCGGTCAAGCGTCATCCTTTCTTGATCCCGCTCCCCCGGAAATTAAAGTTCAAGAATATGTTCTTGACCAAAAATTGGCCAAGGAATCAGTTGATCTAACCCCATATATTGTGCATCAGGTCTTTTCCATTGAGATTCGATCTAATCCCCCCCATGTTCTTCTTGTTTCTTCAGATTCTTCGGACTTGGAGAAAGATTCTTCTGTCCCTGTAGTCCAAGAAACTGCTCCTACTACTCCCATGATGGACGTCTCGGAGAATTCTCCTCTTGCTCTAGTAACACCGGGGGAAAACCATCTTAGTTTGATGGTATCCCCCCCAAGTAGTTTGGTCGCTTCCTTTGATTGCAGTCAATTTTCCAGATACCGCTTTCCATCTTATGTGCCTTTTGAGATCACAATACAAACCCTTGATCTGGTCGTACCCAACACTATTATAGATGAAGGCACGTCTGTTAGTATTTTTTCTTCAACTACTTTGCAAGTTTTTGGTTCTCCACTGCTTATGCCTATTACCCAGAATGCCTTTTGAGATCACAGTACAAACCCTTGATCTGGTCGTACCCAGCACTATTATAGATGAAGGCACGTCTGTTAGTATTTTTTCTTCAACTACTTTGCAAGTTTTTGGTTCTCCACTGCTTATGCCTATTACCCAGAATATTTTGGCTTTTAACAGAGGAACCAGTCAACCGTTAGAGATCGTTCCAAAGTTACCTGTTATTTTGGGAGGGAAAACGGTCCATATAGATGTGATTATTGTTCCAGGCCCCTTAGATTTCAATTTACTCTTGGGGCATGACTATACTTATGTCATGGGGGCAGTTTTCTCTTCCCTCTTTTGTGTGATATACTTTCTGCACAAAGGTCGAATCGTGACCATTGATCAAATTTCATTCTTTGGTCCTGGCATGACATCTGGTCCACCATCGTCCCTTCCGGGTCTTTATTTGTCGGTTTTATACTCCCTAGCACAAGTTAATTATGTGGCTACCTACCCCGTTCCCGCAATCAATGATACTGCCATTGTGCATAGTGTGCTGGGGGCATTGGGTCCTGATTTCCAATATGTTGTACTCCCATCCGGTGTGGAACTCTTGGAAGCCATGACTTCTTATTAATCATTATGAGTTCTCGTCAGAGCAGGGTTTGTTTTCGTGTGTCAAGCTCCTTAAAAAATGAAACAAGGTGTCAAGAAAATAGTTCTTTTAATGTGTCAACCTCGTTAAAATAATGAAACACGTTCCCATTCAATTCGAGTCTTTGATTAGATCTCGTAAAATCCCAGTCAAGTATTTCTCTTGATCTCGTACTTTGAACCTTCACTCCATCTACCTTTCATATGGACTGAAGCTTAGGGGGCATGTACCTCGAATTGAGTCACCATGCTGGGGGCATGCTTACTTTTTTCAAGCGTAGTTTGTTTCCATTTCAAGCTTGTGTAAAAATGAAACTGGTTTCAAGCATAGTTTATCTTTGTTTCAAGCTTGTGTACAACTTCAAGTAGAGTTTCCTGATTTCAATATTGTGTAAAAATGAAACCATTCTCATTTTACCTCTTGTGATTGCCATTTTTTCAACCTTTTTTGCTAGATGAAACTTGGTTTTCTCATTCCATCGTTACCATCTACTTGGCCGATCATATACCTTCACTTGGTTGTTTTACCCGTTCCTGAGGAACTGCTATGATGAGGGGTCTTGTTAGCCACCCTCTTGACCTTTACTTGTTCTGAAAAGTTCCACCATTACCAGAACCAGTTGCTACCCTTTATACCACTCGTTCCTCTAAGAGGAGTCAACTTTTAGCTCTTTTTTTACTCTTAAAAATTAAAAAGGTTGTCGAGACTCTTGTTGTTTTAAACTCGTTAAATGGTTGCAAAATGATATCTACCCAGTATAAGTTTAACCCTTTTTCAGGCTGGGATGGATTATTTATGAAAAAGGAATACCTTAGCCTATCGCGACTAAGAGGTTCTCTCAGACACAGTTTTCTACCTTTTCGGATCTGCGAGACTACCTACGAAAAGGGACTGCTCAAGTTTTCTTTTCTACATTCTTTTCAAACTCTCTAAACATGAAAAGATGTCGAGTTCTTCCTTTTTCAGACTCATTAAACCCTGATGACATCAGAATTCGTCACCATGACGTTATTTGAGTTTCTCCTTCCTAGGGCTCGTAAAATGTACTAGGTTGGATTTGTTCGAAAGAAAAACTTACATCGCAAGCACATGCTATCCCCTTTAAGCCTGTTTCTAAAAATAACTAGCGTACTCGCCAGAAATAATGGGGGAAAATGGAACCAAAATCATAGTCGTATCGGTAGCATGTCGCTCTTGAACATGGCACTTGTCTGCATTCGTGTCGGGTTGGGGACATATTATCTCATTATCTGCTTGCCTTCATGGGTTGGGGTAATCTCTTTTGACTGCTCATCTTCTCTTTGCCACGTCGCCATGACCTCAAATCCCTTGATGTTAAATATTTCCAAATCCAGTGTTGTGCCGCCCAAGAGAAGTTGGCCTCTACAGTTTTCAACCTCCCTCTGATTCTCTATTGGTCTTGATTCACAAACATCATGTTGCTATGTCTCGTGTCGATGATGTGGGAAACATTATGGCCCACCTTTGATTAAGGTCACTTCCTGTCGAATTCAGCTCATTATCCAGGAAATTGATCTAGAGACTCCTTTTAGGTACCTTGGATCCTGCATGCCTCAATGGCAGGTTCTTCGCATTCGATGCAAGGTTTTCATTATTGGCCTTCGATCGGATGATTCTATGGGTGTTCGATGCTAGATCCCTGTTCACATTCCATGGATTGTACCTCTTGTACCTTGAGAGCCATTGTCATTATTGGTGGTTTCTCTCACGTATGTTAACAGTTTTCATTAGTGGCTGGTGATCAGATGATGTTCTTGCATGTTTTTCACTTCAGCTCACATATTCGCATGCTCGAACCTATACTTTTTTTGGGTCGAGATGGAGCACAAGACCCTAGATTTTGTTTGATGAAATCTAGGTTGCGGGTTCTTTGTGGATTATTATGACTTATTACATGACTCTTTTGATGGGATGGTTGTGACCATACCTGAGTCTACTTTTTGATACTTATTTTACTAAATGGTTGCATCCATACCTTGGATCTCAGTTTTTGTACACTTTATTATGGATGGTTGCGCCCATACCACATATCATGTATCAGAGATATTAGTTGTATTTGTATTCACAGGTATTCCGATGGCAGTGCTTTCAGCTGAACGCGTTCTCATAAAGAATTTCATCCCTCCCTCTCTCTCGGACCTCATGCTTTAGGGGGCATCTGTTACACAACATTTTGTCACCATCCCTGCAATCCCTCGTAACGTACATTGGAGGACTATTCCCGTGACCTGTGAACAATAAAATGTCCTGAAAACACCTTGATGGAATCCTTCTACATAAGGGCAAGAATTCTCCTTGAGAACATTCCTTAGAAAGGCCCCAAAAACCTATGTTTTGGCATTAGCGCAAGTAGCCAATTCATCCCTCACGCCAATGGGGAAAATATACACTAGTGGGTGCACCAGCTGGTGCTCTATCCCTGTGTTGTACCCGCGCCAACCTGTTTTGGAATTTTTTTTTTTTTAATTAAGGTGGAAGTTTCCTTTAACCACCTTGGGAATGAATCATCAAAAAGAGGTTGGGTTTTTTGGCTCCGGATCTCCTTGTTTAGGAAGAGGTTTTCCACCTCTCATGGAACCTTCCTAACAGATAGTACTCTCCCCCATGATTATAGGGAGCCTAACCTCTCCTTATCCCTCTATAAAAGCTTGCCCTCTCTATTTGCAACCTAGCTGAACATTTGGGAAGAAAACTATAGTTGAGCGACTATTGAAAGCAGAGCTAAGGAGAACCCCATAAGAGATAGAGCCTTGTCTAAATTCCCGACAAGCTTTGTGAGACACACTTTGTTGGAAGCCTTGCCAAAGGAAGAATGCGACGTCGAAACTTTGTTGTAATCTTTCTTTCACATTTTAATATATGCTCGACTATGTTATTAGTTCCACTGTTGTATTTCTTATCTTTGTAATGCAATTTGATTCAATATTTTCCGACCGATTGATAGTTACATGTTTGAATTATTATGTTGTATGCCATCATTTCTTCTCTGCATTTGTATAGGTGTCCGGATGCAGTGAGCGTAAGGATTGTGATCTGTCAAGCTAGGAATGGGAAGCAATGCTTCTTCTTCAACAACAGCAGCGTAGGACTTGAGGTAGGCTATCTATCATAGCTTTGTCTTTTGTAACTAGGAATTGATATCGTAGCGTGTTTTGTTTATTGCTAGACCCACTCTAGGGCTAGTGGGATCACCTCTGTCCCTAGAGGGGATTTACCTCTCCAGCACCCTTAAAATTAACTTAACCTTAACCTTAACCTTCCCATAACCATAACCTTAACCTTAACCTTGATCTAACTTAACCTTTACATTTACCTTGACCTTAACCTTAACCTTACCCTTAACTTTCACTTTAACTGTAACCTTAACCTTAACCTTAACCTTCACCTAACCTTAACCCTAACCTTAACCTTAAATTTACCCTTAACCTAACCTTAACCTTAACTTAACCTAACCTTAAGCTTAACCTAACCATAAACGTAACCTTACATTAACCTAACTTAACCTTAACCATAACCTTATATTTACCCCTAACCTTAACCTTACCCTAACCATAACCTTAACTTTACCCTTAACCTAATATTAACCTTAAACTAACCTTAGACCTTAACTATAACCTAACCCTAACCTCGACCAAACCCTTAACCCTAAACTTACCCCCTTAACCTAATCCTAACCTTGACCAAACCATTAACCTTAACCTTAACCTTAACTTTAAGTTTAACCTAACCTTAACCTTAACCTTAACTAGAACTTAACCTTAAACTTGACCTTAAATATAACCTAACCCTAACGTTGACCAAACCCTTAACCTTAAACTTTACCTTAAAATTAACCTTACCCCTTAACCTAACCCTATTCTTGACCAAACCCTTAACCTTAACCTTAACTTTAACTTTACCCTATCCCTAACCTTAACCTTAACCTTGACCAAACCCTTAACCTTAACCTTGACCAAACCCTTAACATTAAGCTTAACCTGACTAAACCCGTAACCTTAACCTTAACCTTAACCTTACCCATAACCTAACCATAACCTTGACCAAACCCTTAACCTGAACCTGAACCTAACCTTAACCTTGACCTTAACTATAACTTAATCCTAACCTTGACCAAATCCTTAACATTGACTTTAACCTTAACCTTAAGTATAACCTAATCCTAACCTTGACCTTAACCTTAACCTAACCTTAACCTTGACCTTAACTATAACCTAACCCTAACCTTGACCTTAACCTTAACCTTAACCTTCCCATAACCATAACCTTAACCTTGACATTATCCTTAACCTAACCTTAACCCTAACCTTAACCTAACCTTAACCTTAACTTTAACTTTATCCTAACCTTAAGGGATAAGCTAACCCTAACCTTGACCAAACCCTTAACCTTAACTTTAACCTCAACCTTTACCCTAACCTTAACCTTAACCTTGGCTTTACCCTTACCCTTAACCTTGACCTTGACCTTAACCTAACCTTAATGCTAACCTTTACCTTATCTTACCCTTAACCTAACCTTAAATTTAACTCTAACCTAACCCTAACCTTGACCAAACCCTTAACCTTAACCTTAACCCTTAACATTAATCTTGACAAAACCCTTACCTTAACCTAACTTTAACCTTAACCTTCCCCTAACCTTAACCTTAACCTTAGCCTTAACCATAACCTTAACCTGACTAAACCCATAGCCTTAACCTTAACCTTACCTTTAACCTTCACCTTAACCTTAACTTTACCCTTAACCTTGACCTTACCCTTAACCTTCATCTTAACCTTAACCTTAACCTTACTAAAACTATAACCTTATCCTTAACCTTAAATTTACCTTTAACCTTGACCTTACCCTTAACCTTCACCTTAACCTTAACCTTAACCTTCACCAAACCCTTAACCTTAACCTTAAACTGACTGAAAACGTAACCTAAGGGTAAATTTAAGGTAAAGGTTAGGGTTAAGGTTAAGGTTAAGGTTAGCTTAAGGTTAACCTTGACCTTTACCTTAACCTTAACCTTACCCTTACCCTTAACCTTTACCTAACCTTAACCTTAACCTAACCTTGACCTTAACTATAACCTAACCTTAACCTTAACCTAACCTTAACTTTAACCATAACATTAACTTTACCATTAATCTAACTATAACCTTAACCTTAACCATAACCTTAATCTTAACATTGACCTTAACGTTAACCTTAACCTGACTAAACCCTTAACCATGACCTAACTGTAACCTTAACCTTACCTTAACCTAACTTAACCTTGACCTTGACCTTAACCTTAACCTTAACCTTACCTTAATCATAACCTTAACCTTAACCTTGACCTAACCTTACCCTAACCATAACCTGAACTTTGCCCTTAACGTAACCTTAACCTTGACCTTAAGGATAGGGTTAGGTTAAAGGTAAATTTAAGGTTAAGGTTAGGTTAAGGTTAAGGTTAAGGTAAGGTTAAGGGTAAGGTTAAGGTTAAGGTTAGGTTCAGGGTCAGGTCATGGTTAGGGTTAGGTTAAGGTTAAGGGTAAGGTTAGGGAAAGGTTAAAGTTAAGGGTTTAGTTAAGGTTAATATTAGGTTAAGGTTAAGGTTAAGGTTATGGGTTTAGTCAGGTTAAGGTTAAGGCTTACAACCTTAACCTAACTATAACCTTACCTTATCATAACTTAACCTTAACCTTGACTTTAACTTTACCCTAACCTTAAGGGTTTAGTCAAGTTAAGGAAGGTCAGTTTAAGGTTAAAGCTAAGGGTTTGGTCAAGGTTAGGGTTAGGTTATAGTTAAGGTCAAGGTTAAGGTTACATTAAGGTTAAGGTTAAGGGTAAGTTAAGGTTAATTTTAAGGTTTTGGTCAAGGTTAGGGTTAGAGGTTATAGTTAAAGTTAAGGTTAAGATCAAGGTTAAGGGTAAGGTTAAGGTTAAGGGTTTGGTCAAGGTTAAGGTTAGGTTATAGTGAAGGTTAAGCTTAAGTTAAGGGTAAAGTCAAAGTTAAGGTTAATGTTAAGGTTTTGTCAAGGTTAGGGTTAGGTTATAGCTAAGGTTAAGATAAGCTTAAGGTTAGGTTAAGGGTAAAGATAAGGTTAACGTTAGGGTAAGGTTAAGGTTAAGGTTAGGTTAAGGTTAAGGTTTAGGTTAAAGTTAAGGTTAAGGTCAAGGTTAAGGTTAAGTAAAGATTAAGTTTAAGGTTAATGTTAAGGGTTTGGTCAAGGTTAGGGTTAGGTTATAGTTAAGGTTAAGGTTAAGGTTAAAGGTAAGGTTATAGTTAGGTTAAGGTTAAGGTTAAGATTAAGGTTAAGATAATGTTAATGTTAAGGTTAAGGTTAAGGTTAGGTTAAGGGTAAAGTCAAGGTTAAAGTTAAGGTTAGGGTTACGGGTCTTAACGTTAACCTTCACTATAACCTAACCTTAACCTTAACCTAAACCTGAACCTTTACTCTAAACTTAACCTTAACCTTGACCCAGACCTTAACCTTATCTTAATCTTAACCTTCACTATAACCTAACCTTAACCTTGACCTTAACTATAACCTAAACCTAACCTTAAGGGTTTGTTCAATATTAGGATTAAGTTATAGTTAAGTTCAAGGTTAAGGTTAGGTTAAGGGTAATGTTAAGGTTAAGATTAGGTTAAGGGTAAATTTAAGGTTAAGCTTAGGTTAAGATTAAGGTTAGGTAAGGGTAAGGTTAAGGTTAATGTTAAGTCCCTATATTACTAGTATAGTCCTTTATTGTTATTAGTGTAACCCCGTTATTGTTATTATTGTACCCTTGTAACCCCCATTTTGTTATTATTGTGCCCTTAAATTATTATTGTTAGGTCGGCTAGGATTACATTGTGGCCCACTAGGATTACATTATGGCCACATGGACTCCTATATATATAAAGGAGGTTTTGTAAATTGCATCATCCAAGAATTTTTCATTTATGTAATGTATTGGAGGTTTCCCCCTTGAATTGTATTATTTCTAAGGCATTGATATCTCTTTTCTTCTATTTTTGGAGCTGGTTACACAACATTTGGTATCAGAGCTTTCTATTCTAGGGTTTCGCTGCTCCAAACAGGTCATCGTGGAATTTTCGCTATAAATTTTTTTATACGAAGTTTCAAAAGCTGAAATTTTTAGGGTGCAAAGTTAAAATCGTGAGGAATATTTTCTAAAAATTTCAGAGCTTGGTTTGCAATATTTTCGGAGGTATGATTTGTGGAAGTTAGGTCTTTTTTCAGGCTCCTAAACAGGTCATTGTGGCATTTGCACTATAATGTTTTTTCTACGAAGGTTCAGAATCTGAAATTTTTAGGGTTCGAAGCTGAAATCTTGAGGACATGTGTCGCCAAATTTCAAAGCTTGGTTCACAACATTTTTGGAGATATGATCTGTGAAAGGTAGTGCTTTTTCAAGCTCCCGAATTTCATCTCAAAGAGGTGATCATGGGAAAAATTAAATAACTCTCTCTCTGAGCATCGGATTGGACTGCCGTAAAAAATAGTCGCAAGTACACAGACTGCAGTTTCTTGGCTATCAATGTTAGAGGCAAAGGATGAAACAATGACATGTGTCAAGCCGTACAAGTTTGCTCTACTGAACTAGTCCATAATTAGGTCATTGTGGGAAATTGGACATAACTTTGTCTTGGAGAATCCAAATCAAGTCAGACCTATGGCATTGGAAAGAGAATTTAGAGGGCTAATTTAGTGATTAATTTCATATATTTAAGAGCAACAATCATAGAGATAATCCAATTTCAATATCGAGCTCCTCAAAAGAAAGAAAAAGGTGTGTATTTTTTTTTCCCGAATTGCATAAGTCTTGTTTGAAGAATCAATTTGAATTGATTCCAAGGGAATATTGTAGAATAGATATCAGTATTGGGTTCTAAAATATGCCCCGCAAAAATAATTCAACACCCATTAAGCCTTCAGAAGGCTCTACTATGACTCATGAAGATGAAGAATTGCAACATGATCTATCAAAATTACAAGAGCAAGTGCACCAAATTTCGCTCTCGCAAAGAGCAGCAAAAAATGAAATGGAAGTTTTGAAGAAAGGCATGGAAGCAAAGATGGATGGTGTGAAGAATAATTTGGATGGTTTGAAGAAAGGCATGGAATCTAAGATAGATGGCATGGAAGCTGGCATGGAATCTAAGATGGATGACATGGAAGCTAAAATGGAAAACATGAAGAATGATCTAAAAGTAGACATAGAAGGTTTGACAAAGTTGATACAAGAAATGTTTCCTAATGGTGAAAAGATAGTAGAGGAAACTCATGATGAGAAAAAAATAAATGTTAATCGTGATTTCATAAACTCTAATGTTTGAGGGAATAACCACCATATTCCAAAAATGGATATGAGGAAGTTTGATGGAAAGGATCCTGTAACATGGATACTACGGATGGAGCAATATTTTGATCTCCATAATGTGCAAAACACACAAAAGGTACGCATTGCAACTTTACATTTAGAACAAAATACATTTGTATGGTATCGATGGCTTTGCTCCCGTAAAAAAATTGTCACTTGGTCGATTTTTATGGAGGAAATGATAGCACATTATGAGGATACAAAGAGCAACACCTTCTTTAGCCAATTGATAAATCTCAAGCAAAAGGGTTTAGTGGGGGAGCACATTGAGGACTTCCAAAAATTGAATATAAGGGTAACTGATATTCCAGAGGAACACAGGATTGATCTCTTCATAGGCACTTTAAAGGATAACATCCAACATGAAGTTTGCATTTTGGAACCTGATTCATTGGAGAAGGCATTCAGGTTGGCAAGAAAAGTTGAATGTAAAATTATGGCGACAAGGAAGCCTACCACTCAATTCTATAAAGAGGAAGTGTTGCTATGCCTAGATTTCCACAACCTACAAGGTTGAAACCACAAAAATTGGAAGAAAAAGGAGCAAAAGGGCTTTGCTACAGTTGTGATAGAAAATACACTAAAGGTCATAAATGTGCTGAAAAGAAATTATTTTACATAGATTGTGAAGAAGAAGAAGAAAATGAACAAGAAGAGGATATACACCAGGAACCAGCCCTAGAAGAGGAAGAAATGAATCCAACCATATCATGTAATGCACTGGTAGGAATTACCACTCCTCAAACTCTCAAGATAGAAGGACATATCAAGAAGAAAAAGGTAATAGTGTTGATTGATTCGGGTAGCACCCATAATTTTATTCATTGTAAGGTAGCCAAGGAATTAAATTGTTTCCTATACCCAGCACCAGAATGTCAAGTGATGTTTGCAAATGGAGGAACTATAAATTGCTCTGGAAAATGCCATAATATTAAGCTAACCATGGGGGAATATGTATTGACTAGTCCAATGCTTTCCATTCCTATGGGAAGTGCTGATGTTGTACTAGGAGTACAATGGTTACAATCTTTGGGGACGGTAGCTTTTAATTTTCAAGAACTTTTCTTGAATTTTTTTTCAGAAGGAAAGGAAGTCTAATTACGGGGTATTGAAGGGAAGCCAGGAAGGATAATAAGCTCTAATGTCATGAAAAAGCTTCTAAAGAAAGAACAACGAGGCGTAATTGCACAATTATGCTCACTAGAAGTTCCGACATCAAAATCATCTATTTCTGCAGATCTCCAACAAGTCTTGGACAATCATTCCGAGGTGTTTGAAACTCCCAAAGGACTCCCACCTATTCGTGATCATGATCATGCTATTCATTTGATTCCAGGAAGTGTTCCTCCAAACATCAGGCCTTATAGATATCCTTACGTCCAAAAGAGCAAAATTGAATGTATGATTGCAGAAATGTTAGAGGCGGGTATAATTCAACCTAGTCAAAGTTCTTTCTCTGCTCCTGTAGTATTGGTACACAAGAAGGATGGATCATGGTGAATGTGTCAGGATTATAGGGAGCTCAATAAGCTCACCATTAAAGACAAATTTCCCATTCCTGTGATTGATGAATTATTGGATGAATTACATGGAGCAATTTATTTTACCAAGTTGGATCTTCATTGAGGATATCATCAAATTAGAATGAAGACTGAAGATATTCCAAAAACAGCATTTCGAACTCATGAGGGTCATTATGAATTTTTGGTCATGCCTTTTGGTCTTACCAATACACCTTCTACATTTCAAGGGTTGATGAATTCCATTTTCAAACCCTTCCTTAGAAAATTTGTGCTAGTATTTTTTGATGATATACTAATCTATAGCGGGTCTTGGAAGGATCATGTTGAACATGTTGACAGGGTGCTCAAACTATTGCAGGAGAAACAATTATATGCAAAAAAATCCAAATGTTTCTTTGGAGTACAAGAGGTGAAATATCTGGGTCATATTGTATCTCACGAGGGTGTTAAAGTAGACCCTAACAAAATTAAAGCCATTAAGGAATGGAAAGTCCCCACAACCATAAAGCGGTTGCGAGGATTTCTCGGGTTAACAGGGTATTATCGCAAGTTTGTTAAGAATTATGGGAGAATAGCAGCACCTCTAACAACATTATTGAAGAAAGATGCATTTTCATGGACTCCTGAAGCAACTAAGGCCTTTGAACATCTTAAAGAGCCAATGTGCCTAGCACCGGTCTTAGCTACGCCAAACTTCACAAAAACCTTTATTGTGGAATGTGATGCCTCAGGAAATGGAATTGGTGCAGTTTTAATGCAGGAAGGAAGACCCATTGCTTTTGAAAGTCGTCCAATCAAAGGAAAGTATTTACAGAAACCTATTTATGAGAAGGAAATGTTAGCAATACTGCATGCACTATAGAAATGGCGAACTTACCTAATGGGAAGACACTTCAAGGTAAAAACTGATCATGATAGTCTTAAACACTTTTTGGAACAAAGACTATCTTCCGAAGAGCAGCAAAAATGGGTCACAAAGATGTTGGGTTATGACTTTGAAATAATCTACAAAAAAAGGAAAGCTTAATGTTGTTGCAGATGCACTCTCAAGAAAGAATGAAGAGGTGGAAGCATTGCTTTGTGCCATTTCTATTATCCAACCAGATTGGATAAACGAAGCAAGAGATGAATGGAAGAAGGACAAAGATGTATGGACACTCATTCAAAAGTTGCAGCAAGATCCTAGTACATCTGATACATTTAGTTGGGAAAATGATTCCTTATGGTACAAAGATCGCTTATATCTTTGTAAGAATTCCCAACTAAAACAAAAGATTCTTCTGGAATTGCACACTTCTCCTTTAGGAGGACACTCAGGATTTTTTAAAAACTTACCACAGGGTGAAGAAAGAATTTTTTTGGGATGGCCTTAAATCTGATATTCGAAAGTTTGTGGCGGAATGTTTGGTTTGCCAGCAGAATAAAGTGGACAGGACTTCTACAACCTTTATCCATTCCAAGTCAACGTTGGGAGGAGATTTCAATGGATTTTATCACAGGTTTACCTAAGTCCGAAGGAAAGAGTGTCATCATGGTGGTAGTTGATAGACTTACCAAGTATGCACACTTTTGTGCATTATCTCATCCATTTAAAGAAATTATAGTTGCTACTACATTTATGGACACAATTCAAAAGCTACATGGAAACCCAAGGGTTATTGTGAGCGACAGAGATCCCATTTTTACTAGAAATTTTTGGAAGGAGTTATTTTCTTGTTTGGGTACTCAATTAACTCATAGCTCATCTTATCATCCTCAATCTGATGGTCAAACTGAGATAGTAAATAAATGTTTGGAAGGATATCTTCGTTGTTTTGTATCTGATAAACAAACACAATGGGTCAAGTGGTTACCTCTTGCTGAATGGTGGTATAACACTTCCTTCCATACTGCAACAAAAATGACCCCATTTATGGCACTTTATGGATATCATCCACCATCCATGACATCATCTTTAAGGGAAAATTCGAAGGTTCAAGCAGTGGAAGATCACATCGAGCATCAGCAAGAAGTTCTCCAACTCTTAAAGGATAACCTGAATTTGGCACAAAATCGAATGAAACAACAGGCAGATCAACATCGTAGCTAGAGAAGTTTTGATGTAGGAGATTGGGTATTTTTACGGCTACAACCATACAAACAAATGTCCCTCAAGCAAGCAAAGAAGGATAATAAATTATCGCCAAAGTACTATGGTCCTTACAAGGTGTTGCAAAACATTGGTACTATGGCATACAAATTGGAGCTTCCTGCTTCTTCGCGAGTGCATCCAGTTTTCCATGTTTCATGCTTAAAGAAGGTTATAGGTGAAAATCTTCCAGTTCAAACAATATTGCCAGAACTTGATGAGGAAGGAAAATTCATATTGGAACCTGAAGCGGTCACGGAAACAAGAACTCGACAGCTACGGAATCGATCAATTTCAGAGTATCTCATCAAGTGGAAGAACTTACCCACTGAAGATTCTACATAGGAGGATGAGAAGTTTATACAGAAGCACCCAGAGCTACTCAAGCATTGAGGACAACACTTTTTTGAAGGAGAGGGGCATGTTAGGTCCCTATATTACTAGTATAGTCCCTTATTGTTATTAGTGTAACCCCCTTATTGTTATTATTGTACCATTGTAACCCCCATTTTGTTATTATTGTGCCCTTAAATTATTAATGTTAGGCTGGCTAGGATTACATTGTGGCCCACTAGGATTACATTATGGCCACATGGACTCATATATATAGAAATGAGGCTTTTTAAATTGCATCATCCAAGAATTTTTCATTTATGTAATGTATTGAAGGTTGCCCCCTCGAAGTGGCTTATTTATAAGGCATTGATATCTCTTTTCTTCTATTTTTGGAGTCGGTTACACAACAGTTAAGGTTAAGGTTAAGGGTAAAATTAAGGTTAAGGTTATGGTAATGGGAAGGTTAATGTTAAGGTTAAGGTTTGGTAAAGGTTAGGGTTAGGTTATAGTTAAGGTCAATTTTAAGGTTAGGTTAAGGGTAAAGTCAAGGTTAAGGTTAGGTTAAGGTTAAGATTAGGTTAAGGGAAAAGTTAAGGTTAAGGTTAAGGGTTTGGTCAAGGTTAGGGTTAGGTTATAGTTAAGGTCAAGGTTAAGGTTATGTTATAGTGAAGGTTAAGGTTAAGATAAGGTTAAGGTTAAATTTAAGGTTAGGGTTAGGTTATATTTAAGGTCAAGGTTAGGTTAACAGTAAAGTTAAGGTTAAGGTTAGGTTTAGGTTAGGTAAGGGTAAGTTCAAGGTTACGGGTTTATTCAGGTTAAGGTTAATGTTAAGGTTAAGGTTAAGGTTAAGGGGGTAAGATTAATTTTAAGGTTAAGGTTAAGGGTAAAGTAAAGGTTAAGGTGAAGGTTAGGTCATAGTTAAGGTTAAGGTTATAGTTAAGGTTAAGGTTAAGGTTAGGTTATAGTTAAAGTTAAGGTTAAGGTAAAGGTTAAGGTTAAGGTTAATTTTACGAGTCCTAACCTTAACCTTCACTATAACCTTAACCTTAAACTTAACCCTAACCTTGACGTTAACCTTAGCTATAACCTAACCCTTACCTTAAGCTTAACCTGACTAAACCCATAATCTTGACCTTAACCTTACCCTTAACCTTCACCTTAACCATAACTTTACCTTTAACCTAACCTTAACCTTAACCTTAACATTAACCTTACCCCCTTAACCTTAACCTTAACCTGACCAAACCTGTAACCTTAACGTTACCCTTACCTAACCTTAGCCTTAACCTTAACCTAACCTTAAGGTAAGGTTAAGGTTAGGTTAATGTTAAGGTTAAGGTTAAATTAAGGGTAAAGTCAAAGTTAAGATTAGGTTAAGGTTAAGGTTAAGGTTAATGTTACGGGTTTAGTTAGGTTAAGGTTAAGGTTAAGGGTTTGGTTAAGGTTAGGTTAAGGTTAAGATTAAGGTTAAGGTCAAGGTTAGGGTTAGGTTGAGGTTAATTTTAAGGTTAGGTTAAGGGTAAATTTAAGGTTAAGGTTAGGCTAAAATTATGCTGAAGGTTAAGGGTAATGTTAGGGGTAAGGTTAAGGTTTATCAAGGTTAAGGTTAAGGTAAAGGTTACGGGTTTAGTGAGGTTAAGATTAAGGTTAAGGTTATGTTAAGGTTATGGTCAAGGTTACGATTATGTTAAGGTAAGGTTAAGATAATGTTAAGGGTTACGGGCTTAGTCAGGTTAAGGTTAACGTTATGGGTTTAGTGAGGTTAAGTTTAAGGATAATTTTAAGGGGGTAAGGTTAAGGTTAAGGTCAAGCTCAAGGTTAAGATTAAGTTAGCTTAAGGTTAAGGGTTTGGTTAGGGTTAGGGTTAGGTTATATTTAACGTCAAGGTCAAGGTTAGGTTAAGGTTAAGGGTAAGGTTAAGGTTAAGGTTAAGGTTAAGGTTATGGTTAAGGTCAATGTTAAGGTTAGGTAAAGGTTAAGGTAAGGTTAAGGTTAGGTTAAGGTTAACCTTGACCTTGACCTTAACCTTAACCTTACCCTTAACCTAACCTTAACGTTAACCATAACCTTCCCATAACCATAACCTTAACCTTAACCTTACCTTAACCTTAACCTTAACCTTTACCTAACCTTAGCCTTAACCTTAACCATAACATTAACCTTAACCTTAACCTTAACCTAACCTTAACATTGACCTTAACTATAACATAACCCTAACCTTGAACAAACCCTTAACCTTAACTATAAGCTAACCCTAACCTTAAACTTATCTTACCCTTAACCTTAACTTATCCTTAACGTTAACGTTAACGTTAACCTTGACCTAACCATAACCTTAACCTAACTTAACATTAACCTTAATGTTAGGTTAAGGGTAAAGTCAATGTTAAGACTGAGGTTGAGGTTAAGGGTAAATTTAAGGTTAGGTTAAGGGTAAATTTAAGGTTAAGGTTAGGGTAAGATTAAGTTTAAGGTTAATTTTAAGGGTTTGGTCAAGGTTAGGGTTAGGTTATAGTTAATGTCAGGGTTAAGGTTAGGTTAAGGTTAAGGTGAAGGGTTTAGTCAAGGTTAAGGTTAAGGTTAAGGTTAGGGTAAAGGTTAAGGTTAAGGTTAAGGTTAGATAAAGTTTAAGGTTAAGGTTAGTTTTAAGCTTAAGGTTACGTTAAGATTAAGGTTAGGTAAGGGTAACGTTAAGTTTAAGGTTATGGTTAAGTTTAGGTTAAGGGTAAAGTTAACGTTAAGGTTATATAAGATTAAGGTTACAAGTTTAGTCATGTTAAGGTTAAGGGTGAAGGTTAATGGTAAGGTTAAGGTTAAAGATATAGGTTTAGTCAGGTTAAGGTTAAGGTTAAAGGTTTGGTGAAGGTTAGTGTTATGTTATAGTTAAGGTTAAAGTTAGGGTAAGGTTAGGGTAAAGGTTAAGGTTAAGGTTAAGAGTTTCCTTGCCCTTAACCTTCACCTTGACCTTAACTATAACCTAAACATAATCTTAACCTTAACCTTAACCTTAATTTTAACCTAATCTTAACCTTACCCTTAACCTAATCTTAACCTTAACCTTAACCTGACTAAACCTGTAACCTTAACCTTACCCTTAACCTTATCTAACATTGACCTTAACTATAACCTTAACCTTAACCTAACCTTAACCTTAACTTTACCCTTAACCTAATCTTAAACTTAACCTAACCCTAACCTTGACTTTACCCTTAAGTTAACGTTAACCTTCACTAGAACCTAACCCTAACCTTGACCAAACCCTTAATCTTAACCTTAACCTTACCCTTAACCTTAACCTTACCCTTAACCTTATCTTAAACTTACCCTTAACCTTATCTTAACCTTTACTTAAACTTAACCTTAACCTTAACTTTACCCTTAACCTTAACCTTAACCTTAACCTAATCCTTAACTATAACTTTAACCTTAACCTTGATCTTAAGGGTAAGGTTAAGGTTAAGTGTAAAGTTAAGGTTAAGGCTATGGTTATGGGAAGGTTGAGGTTAAGGTTAAGGTTAAGTTAAGGTTAAGCTTTGGTCAAGGTTAGGGTTAGGTTATAGTTAAGGTCAAGGATAAGATTAAGTTAAGGTTAAGTTTAAGGTTAAGGTTAAAGGTAAGGTTAAGCTTAAGGTTAGGGTTAGGTTAAGGTTAATGTTAAGATTTTGTTAAGGTTAGGGTTAGGTTATAGTTAAGGTTAGGTTATAGTGAAGGTTAAGGATAAGACCTATAACCTTATCCTTGACCCTAACTATAACCAAACTTTGACTTTACCATTAACATTAAGCTCAAATTTAACCCTAACTTTGACTTTACCCTTAATCTAAACTTAACCTAACATAACCTTAACCTTTACCTTAACCTAACATTAACCTTAACCTTACCCTTAACCTTAACCTAACCTTAAACTTAACCTTAACCTTATCTTTACCTTATCCTAACCTTAACCTTAACCTTAACCTAATATTAACCTTAATTGTAACATTAACCTTAACCTTAACCTTAAACTTAACCTAACCTTAACCTTAACCTTAATCTAACGTTAACCTTAGCATTAACCTGATTAAACTCATAACCTTATCCTTATCCATAACCTAACCTTAACCTTAAGTATAAGCTAACCCTAACCTTGACCAAACCCTTAACCTTAACCTTAACATTAACCTTTCCCTAACCTTAACCTTCACCTTAACTATAACCTAAACCTAACCTTGAAGAAACCCTTAACCTTAACCTTAACCTGAACTTAACTATAACCAAACCCTTACCCTTAACCTAACCTTCACCTTCAATTTACCCTTAACATGAACTTAACCTTAACCTTAACCTAACCTTAAGCCTATCCTTACCCTAACCATAACCTTAACTTTACCCTTAACCTAATCTTAACCTTCACCTAACCTTAGCCTTTCCCTCAACCTTGACCTTAACCTTAACTTTAAATATAACCTAACCTTAACCTTGACCTTAACTTAACCTAACCTTAAACTTAACCATAACCTTAACCTTAACCTTAACCTTATCTTAGCCTTAACTATAACCTAAGCCTAACCTTGGCCAAACCTTAACCTTAACCTAACCTTGGCCAAACCTTAACTTTACTCTTAACCTAACCTTATCCTTAACCTTAACCTTGACTTTACCCTTAACCTTAACCTTAATCACAACCTTAACCTTAAACCTAACCTTAACCTGACTAAACCCGTAACTTGAACCTAACCCTAACCTTAACCAAACCTTTAACCTTAACCTTAACTTGACTGACTAAACCCTTGACTTTACCATTAACCTTAACTTTACCCTTAATCTGACCTTACCCTTAACCTTAACCTTAACTTGAATAAACCAAAACTTTAACTATAATCTAACCCTAACCTTGACCAAACCCTTAACATTAACCTTAACCTTAACCTTTACCTAACGTTAACCTTAACCATAACCTTAACCTTAACCTAACCTTAACCTTAACCTTATCTTAACATTAGCCTTCACTATAACCTAAGCTTAACCTTGACATTAACTATAACCTAACCCTAACCTTGACCAAACCCATAACCTTAACCTTAATATTATCTTAACCTTAACCTTCACTATAACCTAACCTTAACCTTAACCTTATCTTACCCTTAACCTAACCTTAACCTTAACTATAACCTAACCCTATCCTTAGCCTCAACCATAACCTTATCTTTACCCTTCACCTTAACCTTAACCTTAACCTTAACCTTAACCTCACCTTCAGCTTAACCTAACCTTAACCTTAACCATAACCTTAACCTTAACTTTAACCTAACCTTAACCTAACCTAATCTTAACCTCAACCTAACCCTAACCCTACCCTAACCTTATCCTTACCCTTAACCTTACCTCTAACGCTAACCTTCACCATAATCTTCACCTCAGGTTAAGGTCAAGGTTAAGGTTATGTTAAGGGTAAACTCAAGGTTAAGGTTACGTTAAGGTTAAGATTAGATTAAGGGTGAAATTAAGGTTAAGGTTAAGGTTAAATGTTTGGTCAAGATTAAGGGTTAGGTTAAGGTTAAGGTTAGTTTAAGGGTAAAGTCAAGGTTAAGGTAAATTTAGGGTTAAGGTTAGCTTAGGGTTAGGTTAAGGTTAAAGTTAGGTTAAGGTTAGGGTTATGGTTAGGGTTAAGGTTAAGGTTAAGGTTAGGGTTATGGTTAAGGTTAAGGTTAATGTTAATGTTAAGTTTAAGGTTAAGGTTAGGTTTAGGTTAGGGTTAAGGTTAAGGTTAAGGGTTTGGTTAAGGTTAGGGTTAGGTTTTAGTTAAGGTTAAGATTAGGTTAAGATTAAGGTTAAGGAAGCAAAGTTAAGGTTAAGGTTGAGGTTAAGGTTAGACGTTAAAGTTAAGTTAAGGTTAAGATTAAGTTAAGGGTGAAGTTAAGGTTAAATGTTTGGTCAAGTTTAAGGGTTAGGTTAAGGTTAAGGTTAGTTTAAGGGTAAATTCAAGGTTAAGGTAAATTTAGGGTTAAGGTTAGGTTAGGGTTAGGTTAAGGTTAAGGTTAAAGTTAGGTTAATGTTAAGGTTAAGGTTAAGGTTAGAGTTATGGTTAAGGTTAATGTGAAGGTTAAGGTTAAGAGTTTGGTTAAGGTTAGGGTTAGGTTTTAGTTAAGGTTAAGATTAAGGTTAAGGGGGAAAGGTTAAGGTTAAGGTTAAGGTTACAGGTTTAGTCAGGTTAAGGTTAAGGTTAAGGGTTTGGCAAGGTTAGGGTTAGGTTATAGTTAAGGTAAAGGTTGAGGTCAAGTTAAGGTTAAGTTAAGGTTAATATTAGGTTAAGGGTGAAGTTAAGGTTAAGGTTAAGGTTAAATGTTTGGTCAAGGTTAAGGGTTAGATTAAGGTTAAGGTTAGTTTAAGGTTAAATTCAAGGTTAAGGTAAATTTATTGTTAAGGTTAGGTTAGGCTTAGGTTAAGGTTAAGGTTAGGTTAGGTTAAGGTTAGGGTTATGGTTAAGGTTAAGGTTAAGGTTAAGGTTAATGTTAAGGTTAAGGTTAAGGGTTTGGTTAAGGTTAGGGTTAGGTTTTATTTAAGGTTAAGATTAGGTTAAGGTCAAGGTTACGGGGGCAAGGTTAAGGTTGAGGTTGAGGTTAAGGTTACAGGTTTAGTCAGGTTAAGGTTAAGGCTAAAGGTTTGGTCAAGGTTAGGGTTAGGTTATAGTTAAGGTAAAGGTTGAGGTTAAGGGTAAATTTATAGTTAGGTTAAGGTTAGGATAAGGTTAAGATAAGGTTAAGGTTAAGGGTTTCGTCAAGGTTAGTGTTAGGTTATAGTTAAGGTTAAGGTTAAGGTTAGGTTAAGTTAAGGTTAAGGTCAAGGTTTAGGGTAAGGTTAAGCTTAGGTTAAGGTTAAGATTAGGTTAAGGGTATAGTTAAGGTTAAGGTTAGGTTAAGGGTAAAGTTAAGGATAAGGTTAGGATTAGGGTTACGGTTAATGTTAGGTTTTTTTCAAGGTTAAGGTTAGGTTATAGTTAAGGTTAAGGTTGAGGTTAAGGTTAAGGTTACGGGGATAGTAAGCTTAAGGTCAGGGATAAGGTTACGGGTCTTAACCTTTACCTTCACTATAACCTAGCCTTAACCTTATCAATAACCTAAACTTTAAACTAAAATTAACCATAACCTTGACCTTAACCTTGACCCTTAACCTTAACCTAATATTAACCTTAACCTAACCTTAACCATAACCATAACCTTAACCTTAACCTTAACCTAACCTTAACCTTGACTTTAAAAATAACCTAACCCTAACCTTGAACAAACCCCTTAACCTTAACATGACTGAACTTGTAACCTTAAACTTAACCTTTACCCTTAACCCTAACCTTACCCTTAACATTAACCTGAGGTTAAGATTATGGTAAAGGTTAAGATTAAGGGTAAGGTCAAGGTTAAGGTTACGGGTTTAGTCAGGTTAAGGTTAAGGTTAAGGTTAAGGGTTTGGTCAAGGTTAAGGTTAGGTTAAGGTTAATATTACGTTAAGGGTAAAGTTAAGGTTATGGTTAAGGTAAGGCTAAGGTTAGTTAAGGGTAAAGTTAAGGTTAAGGTTATGGTTAAGGTTAAGTTAAGGTTAAGGTTAAGGATAGGTTAGGGTTAAGGTTAGGGGAAGGTTAAGCTTAAACATAAGGTTAAGGTTAAGGTTTTACTTTACCCTTAACCTAATCTTAAGCTTAAGCTTAACCCTAACCTTAACTTAACATTAACCTTAACTTTGACCTAACCGTAACCTTCACCTTCACCTAACCATAACCTTAACCTAACCTTAACCTTACCCCCTTAACCTTAACCTTAACCTTAACGTTATCTTATCCTTAACCTTGACCATAACCTTAAAATTGACTTTAACCTTAACCTAACCTTAACCTTAACCTTAACCTAACCCTAACCTAACCTTGACCAAACCCTTAACCCTAACCTTAACCTGACTAAACTCGTAACCTTAACCTTACTCTTACCCTTAACCTTCACCTTAACCTTGAATTTACCCTTAACCTAACCTTAACCTAACGTTAAATATAACCTAACCCTAACCTTGACCAAACCCTTAACCTTAACCTTAACCTAACCTAACCTTAACCTTAACTAAAACCTTCCCCTAACCTTAACCTTAACTTTACCTTTAACCTAATATTAACCTTATCTATAACCTAACCCTAACCTTAACCTTAATAATAAAATTTTCTTTACCCTTAACCTTAACCTTCACCTTAACTATAACCTAATCCTAACCTTGACCAAACACTTAACCTTAACCTTAACCTGACCTTAACTATAACCTAACCTTAACCTTGACCAAACCCTTAGGTTATGGTTAAGGTTAAGGTTAAGGTAAGATTAGGGTAAAGGTTCGCATTAAGGTTAAGGTTAAGGGTTTCCTCAAGGTTAGGGTTATGTTATATTTAAGGTCAAGGTAAGGTTAAGGTTAAGGTTAAGGTTGCAGGTTTAGTCAGGTTAAGGGTAAGGTTAGGTTCAGGGTAAAGTTAAGGTTCAGGTTAAGGTTACGGGTTCAGTATGGTTAGGGTAAGGTTAAGCGTAAAGTTAAGGTTAAGGTTGTGGTTAAGGTTAGGTTCAGGTTCAGGTTAAGGTTTAGGTTAGGGTTAAGGTTAGGGGAAGGTTAAGGTTAAACTTAATGTTAATGTTAAGGTTAAGGTTTTAGTCAGGTTAAGGTTAAGGTTAAGGTTAAGGTTAAGGTTAGGGTTAATTTTAGGGTTAAGGTTAGGGTTAGGATATAGTTGAGGTTAAGGTTAAGGTTAAGGGTAAAGTTAGGGTCAAGGTTAAGGTTAATGGTTTGGTCAAGGTTAGGGTTAGGTTAAGGGTTAACGTCAAGGTTAAGGTTATGGTTAAGGTAAGGTTAAGATAAGGAAAAGGGTAAGGTTAAGGTTAAGGTTATGGTTAAGGTAATGTTAAGGTTAAGGTTAGGTTAAGGGTAAGATAAGTTTAAGGTTAACATAACCTTAACCTTGACCTTAACTATAACCTTAACCTGACTAAACCCATAACCTTAACCTTAACCATAACTTTACCAAACCCTTATGGTTAGGTTAAGGGTAAAGTCAAAGTTAAGGTTATGCTTATGGGAAGGTTAAGGTTAGGTTAAGGTTAAGGTTAAAGTCAAGGTTAATCTGAAGGTTAGGTTAAGGTTAAGGTTAGATTAAGGGTAAAGTTAAGGTTAAGGTCATGTTAAGCTTAAACTTAACCCTTAACCGTATCTTACCCTTAACCTTAACCTTAACCTAACCTTAACCTTAACCTTAAACTAACCTTAACCTAAACTTAACCTTAACATTAACTTAACCCTAACCTTGACATAACCCCTAACCTTAACCTTAAGATAACCTTAACCTTAACTTTACCCTTAACGTTGACTTTGACCTTAACTTTCCCCTAGCCTTAACCTTAACCTTCCCCTAACCTTAACCTTAACCTTGACCTTGAATTTAACCTTGAGCTTGAATTTAACCTTAACCTAACCTTAACCTTAACCCAACCTTAACCTTAACCTTACCCTTAACCTTACCCTTAATCTTAACCTTAAGGTTAAGGTTATGGTAAGGGTAAGGTTAAGGTTACGGGTTTAGTCAGGTTAAAGTTAAGGTTAGGTTATAGTTAAGGTCAAGGTTAAGGTTAGGTTATGGTGAAGGTTAAGGTTAAGGTTAAGATGCGTATCCTCAACCTTCACCCTTAACCTTAACCTAACCTTAACCTTAGTAAACCTGTAACCTTAATCTTAACCTTGACTTTACCCTTAACCTTACCTTAACCTTAACTATAACCAAACCCTAACCTTGACCTTAAATTTACCCTTAAAATTAACCTTAACCTTAAATGTAAACTTGATTTTAACTATAAACTAACCCTAATCTTAACCTTAAGTTTAACTTTACCCTTAACCTTCACCTTAACCTTAACTTTTCCCTTAACCTTAACCTTAACTATAACCTTAACCTTAACCTTAACTTAACCTAACCTTAACCTTAACCTTCCCCTTGACCTTAACCTTAACCTTAATCTTGACTTTACCCTGACCTAACCTTAATGTTACCCATAACCTAACCCTAACCTTGAGGTTAGGTTAACCTTGACCAAACCCTTAACCTTAACCTTAACTTAACCTTAACGTAACCTTAAACTAAACCCTAACCCTAACCTTAACCTTATGTTAACTTTAACCTAACGTTAACCTTAACCTTAATCTAACCATAACCTTACCCTTAACCTGAAACTTAAACTTAACCTTAACCTTAACTTAACCTAACCCTAACCTTGACCTTAACCTTAACCTAACCTTGACTTAACCTTAAGTTTAAATTTACCCTAACCTTAACTTGAACCTTACCTTTACCCTTAACCTAACCCCAACCTTAACCTTGACTTTACCTTAACCTAACCCTAACCTTGACCTTGACTTTACCTTAACCCCTTAACCTTAACTTTCACCTTAACCTTAACTTTACCCTTAACTTAACCATAACCTAACTTTATAGTCCCTATATTACTAGTATAGTCCCTTACTGTTATTAGTGTAACCCCTTTACTGTTATTATTGTACCCTTGTAACCCCCATTTTGTTATTATTGTGCCCTTAAATTATTATTGTTAGGTCGGCTACGATTACATTGTGGCCCTCTAGGATTACATTATGGCCACATGGACTCCTATATATAGAAAGGAGGTTTTTTAAATTGTATCATCCAAGAATTCTTCATTTATGTAATGTATTGGAGGTTTCCCCCTCGAAGTGGCTCATTTCTAAGGCATTGATATCTCTTTTCTGCTATTTTTGGAGCTGGTTACACAACATTTGGTATCAGAGCTTTGGATTCTAGGGTTTCGCTGCTCCAAACAAGTCATCGTGGAATTTTCACTATGACTTTTTTTCTACAAAGTTTCAAAAGCTGAAATTTTTAGGGTACGAAGCTGAAATCTTGAGAAAGATTGTCTAAAAATTTCAGAGCTTGATTCACAATATTTTTGGAGATATGATCTATGGAATTTAGGTCTTTTTTCAGGCTCCTAAACAAGACATCGTGGAATTTTCGCTATAACGTTTTTTCTATGAAGGTTACGAATCGGAAATTTCTAGGGTGCAAAGCTGAAATCTAGAGGAAACTTGTAAAAAAATTTTAGAGCTTGATTTGCAATATTTTTAGAGATATGATCTTTGGAAGGTGGTACTTTTTCAGGCTCCCGAATTTCATCTCAAATAGGTGATCGTGGGAAAAGTTCAATAAATCTCTCTCTGAGTATCGGATTGGAGTGCAATTAAATGGACTGTAGTTTCTTGGCTATCAATTTTAGAGGTGAAGGATGAAACATTGACACGTGGCAAGTCGTACAAGTTCACTCTACTGAACCATTCCATAATTAGGTCATTGTGGGAGATTGGACATAAATTTGTCTTGGAGAATCCAAATTAGGTCAGACCTATGGAATTCAAAACAGAATTCATAGGGCTACTTCAGTGCTGAATTTCAGATATTGAAGAGCTGCAATCATATAGATAATCAAATTTAAATATCAAGCTCCTCAAAAGCAAGAAAAAGGTGTGTATTTTGTTTTCCGAATTGCATAAGTCTTGTTGAAAAATCAATTTGAATTGATTCCAAGGGCACATTGTAGAATCGATATCAGTATTGGGTTCTAAAAAATGCCCCATAAAAATAATTCAAAACCCATTAAGCCTTCAGAAGGCTCTACTATGATTCATGAAGATGAATAATTGCAACATGATCTATCAAAATTACAAGAGAAAGTGCACCAAATTTCGCTCTCGGAAAGAGCAACAAAAAATGAAATGGAAGTTTTGAAGAAAGGCATGGAAGCAAAGATGGATGGTGTGAAGAATAATGTGGATGGTTTGAAGAAAGACGTGGAATCTAAGATAGATGAAATGGAAGCTGGCATGGAATCTAAAATGGAAAACATGAAGAATGATCTAAAAGCAGACATAGAAGGTTTGACAAAGTTGATACAAGAAATGTTTCCTAATGGTGAAAAGATAGTAGAGGAAACTCATGATGAGAACAAAATAAATGTTAATTGTGATTTCATAAACTCTTATGTTGGCGGGAAGAACCACGATATTCCAAAAATGGATATGAGAAATTTTGATGGAAAGGATCCTGTAACATGGATACTACAGATGGAGCAATATTTTGATCTCCATATTGTGAAAAACACAAAAAAGGTACGCATTGCAACTTTACATTTAGAACAAAATGCATTTGTATGGTATCGATGGCTTTGCTCCCGTAAAAAAATTGTCACTTGGTCAATTTTTACGGAGGAAATGATAGCACATTATGAGGATACAAAGAGCAACACATTCTTTAGCCAATTCATAAATCTCAAACAAAAGGGTTTAGTGGGGGAGCACATTGAGGACTTCCAAAAATTGAATATAAGGGTAACTGATATTCCAGAGGAACACAGGATTGATCTCTTCATAGGCACTTTAAAGGATAGCATCCACCATGAAGTTCACGTTTTGGAACCTGATTCATTGGAGAAGACATTCAGGTTGGCAAGAAAATTTGAATTTAAAATTATGGCGACAAGGAAGCCTACCACTCACTTCTATAAAGAAGGAAGTGTTTCTACGCCTAGATTTCCACAACCTACAAGGTTGACACCACAAATATTTGAAGAAAAAAGAGCAAAAGGGCTTTGCTACAGTTGTGATAGAAAATACACTAAAGGTCATAAGTGTGCTGAGAAGAAATCATTTTGCATAGATTGTGAAGAGGAAGAAGAAAATGAAAAAGAAGAGGATATACACCAGGAACCAGCCCTAGAAGAGGAATAAATGAATCTGACCATATCATGTAATGCACTGGCGGGACTTACCACTCCTCAAACTCTCAAGATAGAAGGACATATCAAGAAGAAAAAGGTAATAGTGTTGATTTATTTAGGTAGCACCCATAATTTTATTCATTGTAAGGTAGCCAAGGAATTAAATTGTTTCCTATACCCAACACTAGAATGTCAAATTATGGTGGAAAATGGAGGAACTATAATTTTCTCTGGAAAATGTCATAATATCAAGCTAACCATGGGGGAATATGTATTTACTAGTCCAATGCTTTCTATTCCTATGGGAGGTACTGATGTTGTACTAGGAGTACAATGGTTACAATCTTTGGGGACGGTAGCTTTTCATTTTCAAGAACTTTTCTTGAATTTTTTTTCAGAAGGAAAGGAAGTCGAATTACGGGGTATTGCAGGGAAGACAGGAAATATAATAAGCTATAATGTCATTGAAAAGCTTCTAAATAAAGAACAACGAGTTTTAATTGCACAATTATGCTCACTAGAAGTTCCAACATCAAAATCATCTATTTTTGCAGATCTCCAACAAGTCATAATTCCAAGGTGTTTGAAACTCCCAAAGGAATCCCACCTATTCGTGATCATGATCATGTTATTCATTTGATTCCAGAAGTGTTCCTCCAAACATCAGGCCTTATAGATATTCTTACATCCAAAAAAATGAAATTGAACGTATGATTGCAGAAATGTTAGAGGCGGGTATAATTCAACCTAGTCAAAGTTCTTTCTCTGCTCTTGTAGTGTTGGTACACAAGAAGGATGGATCATGGCGAATGTGTCCAGATTATAGGGAGCTTAATAAGCTCACCATTAAAGATAAATTTCCCATTCCTGTGATTGATGAATTATTGGATAAATTACATGGAGCAATTTATTTTACCAAGTTGGATCTTCGTTCAGGATATCATCAAATTAGAATGAAGACTGAAGATATTCCAAAACAACATTTCGAACTCATGAGGGTCATTATGAATTTTTGGTCCTGCCTTTTGGCCTTACCAATGCACCTTCTACATTTCAAGGGTTGATGAATTCCATTTTCAAACCCTTCCTTATAAAATTTGTGCTGGTATTTTTTTGGTGATATACTAATCTATAGCAGGTCTTGGAAGGATCATGTTGAACATGTTGAAAGGGTGCTCAAACTATTGCAAGAGAAACAATTATATGCAAAAATATCCAAATGTTTCTTTGGAGTACAAGAGGTGGAATATCTGGGTCATATTGTATCTCACGAGGGTGTTAAAGTAGACCCTAACAAAATTAAAGCCATTAAGGAATGGAAAGTCTCCACAACCATAAAGCAGTTGCGAGGATTTCTCGGGTTAACAGGGTATTATCACAAGTTTGTTAAGAATTATGGGAGAATAGTAGCACCTATAACAACATTATTGAAGAAAGATGCATTTTCATGGACTCCTGAAGCAACTAAGGCCTTTGAACATCTTAAAGAGGCAATGTGCCTAGCACTGGTCTTAGCTACGCCAGACTTCACAAAAACCTTTATTGTGGAATGTGATGCCTCAGGAAATGGAATTGGTGCTATTTTAATGCAGGAAGGAAGACCCATTGCTTTTGAAAGTCATAAAATCAAAGGAAAGTATTTACGGAAACCTATTTATGAGAAGGAAATGTTAGCAATACTGCATGCACTAAAGAAATGGAGAACTTACCTAATGGGAAGACACTTCAAGGTAAAAACTGATCATGATAGTCTTAAACACTTTTTGGAACAAAGACTATCTTCAGAAGAGCAGCAAAAATGGTTCACAAAGATGTTGGGTTATGACTTTGAAATAATCTACAAAAAAGGAAAGCTTAATGTTGTTGCAGATGCACTCTCAAGAAAGAATGAAGAGGTGGAAGCATTGCTTTGTGCTATTTCTATTATCCAACCAGATTGGATAACCGAAGCAAGAGATGAATGGAAGAAGGACAAAGATGTATGGGCACTCATTCAAAAGTTGCAGCAAGATCCTAGTACATCTGATACATTTATTTGGAAAAATGATTCCTTATGGTACAAAGATCGCTTATATCTTTGTAAGAATTCCCAACTAAAACAAAAGATTCTTCTGGAATTGCACACTTCTCCTTTAGGAGGACACTCAGGATTTTTAAAAACTTACCACAGGGTGAAGAAAGAATTTTTTTGGGGTGGCCTTAAATCTGATATTCAAAAGTTTGTGGTGGAATGTTTGGTTTGCCAGTAGAATAAAGTTGAGACAATTAAGATCCCGGGACTTCCACAACCTTTATCCATTCCAAGTCAATGTTGGGAGGATATTTCAATGGATTTTATCACAGGTTTACCTAAGCCCGAAGGAAAGAGTTCCATCATGGTGGTAGTTGAGAGACTTACCAAGTATGCACACTTTTGTGCATTATCTCATCCATTTAAAGCAAGTACAATTGCTACTACATTTATGGACATAATTCAAAAGCTACATGGAAGCCCAAGGGTTATTGTGAGTGACAGAGATCCCATTTTTTCTAGAAATTTTTGGATGGAGTTATTTTCTTTTTTGGGTACTCAATTAGCTCATGGCTCATATTATCATCCTCAATCTGATGGTCAAACTGAGATAGTAAATAAATGTTTGGAAGGATATCTTCGTTGTTTTGTATCTGATAAAAAAGCACAATGGGTCAAGTGGTTACCTCTCGCTGAATGGTGGTATAACACTTCCTTCCATACTGCAGAAAAGATGACCCCATTTATGGCACTTTATGGATATCATCCACCACCTATCACATCATATTTAAGGGAAAATTTGAAGGTTCAAGCTGTGGAAGATCACATCGAGCATCAGCAAGAAGTTCTCCAACTCTTAAAGGATAACCTAAATTTGGCTCAAAATCGAATGAAACAACAGGCAGATCAACATCGCAACGATAGAAGTTTTGATGTAGGAGATTGGGCATTTTTACAGCTACAACCATACAAAAAAATGTCCCTCAAGCAAGCTAAGAAGGATAATAAATTATCGCCAAAGTACTATGGTCCTTACAAGGTGTTGCAAAAGATTGGTACTATGGCATACAAATTAGAGCTTCCTGCTTCTTCACGAATGCATCCAGTTTTCCATGTTTCATACTTAAAAAAGGTTATAGGTGAAAATCTTCCAGTTCAAACAATATTGCCAAAATTTGATGAGGAAGGAAAAGTCATATTGGAACCTGAGGCGGTCACAGAAACAAGAACTTGACAGCTACGGAATCGATCAATTTCAGAGTATCTCATCAAGTGGAAGAACTTACCCACTGAAGATTCTACATGGGGGGATGAGAAGTTTATACAGAAGCACCCAGAGCTACTCAAGCGTTGAGGACAACACTTTTTTGAAGGAGAGGGGCATGTTAGGTCCCTATATTACTAGTATAGTCCCTTATTGTTATTAGTGTAACCCCCTTATTGTTATTATTGTAACCTTGTAACCCCCATTTTGTTATTATTGTGCCCTTAAATTATTATTGTTAGGTCGGCTAGGATTACATTGTGGCCCACTAGGATTACATTATGGCCACATGGACTCCTATAGATAGAAAGGAGGTTTTGTAAATTGTATCATCCAATAATTGTTCATTTATGTAATGTATTGGAGGTTTCCCCCTTGAAGTGGCTCATTTCTAAGGTGTTTATATCTCTTTTCTTCTATTTTTGGAGCTCGTTACACAACACCTTGACTTAACCTTAACTTTAAATTTACCCTAACCTTAACCTGAACCTTACCCTTACCCTTAACCTAACCCCAACCTTAACCTTGAATTTACCTTAACCTAACCCTAACCTTGACCTTGACTTTACCTTAACCCTTTAACCTTAACCTTCACCTTAACCTTAACTTTACACTTAACCTTAACCTAACTTTAAATATAACCTAACCATAACCTTGACCAAACCCTAAACCTTAAATTTCACCTTAACCTTAACTATAACCTAAGCCAAACCTTGACCAAACCCTTAACCTTAACTTTAACCTTAACTATAACCTAACCTTAAATTTTCCCTTAACCGTACCTTAACGATAACCTTAACTTAACCTTAACCTTAACCTTATCCTTAACCTTATGTTAACCTTACCTTAACCATACCCTTAAAATTTTCCTTAACTATAACCTAACCCTAACCTTAACCTTAAAATTAACCTAACCCTAACCTTAGGTTAACCTTAACCTTAGCCTAACCATAACCATAACCTTAACCTTAAACTTAACCTTCCCCTAACCTTAACCCTAACTTTAACCTTAACTATAACCTAACCCTAAACTTAACCAAACCTTAAACTTAAGGTTTAAGGTTAAAGTTAAAGTTAGGGTTAAGGTTAGGGGAAGGTTAAGGTTATGGCTAAAGTTAAGGTTAGGGTAAGGTTAGAGCAAGGTTAAGGTTAAGGTTAAGGATACGGTTAAGGTTAGGGGAACGTTAAGGTTAATGTTAGGTTAATGTAAGGTTAAGGTTACGGGTTTAGTCAGGTTAAGGTTAACATTAAGGTTAAGGTTAAGGTTATGGTAAGGTTAATGTTAAGATAAGGTTAAGGTTAAGGTTAGGTTAAGGGTAAAGTTAAGGTTAGGGTTAGGTTAAGGTTAAGGTTAAGGTTATGGTTAGGCTAAGGTAATGGTTAAGTTTAAGGTTAAGGTTAAGGTTAGGTTAAGGTTATGGTTAGGTTAATGTTAAGATTAGGCTAAGGTTAAGGTTAAGGTTTCGTCAGGTTTATAGTTAGGTTATAGTTAAGGTCAAGGTCAAGGTTAGGTTAAGGGTAAAGTCAAGGTTAAGGTTAAGTTAAGGTTAAGATTAGGTTAAGGGTAAAGTTATGGTTAAGGATAGCTTAAGGTTAAGGTCAATGTTAAGGGTAAAGTTAAGGTCAAAGTTAGGGTTAGGTTATAGTTAAGGTTAAGCGTTTGGTCAAGGTCAGGGTTAGATTAATTTTAAGGTTAAGGTTAGGTTAGAATAAGGTCAAGGTTAAGGTTACGGTTTTAGTTAGGTTAAAGTTATGGTTACGGTTAAGGTTAAAGTTAAGGGTAAGTGTTTGGTTAAGGTTAAGGTTAGGTTAAATTTAATGTTATGGTTAGGTTAAGGGTAAAGTTAAGGTTATGGTTAGGGTTAAGGTTAGGGTTAAGGTTGGGGGAATGATAAGGTTAGGTTAAGGTTAAGGTTAGGTTCAGCTGAGGCTTAGGTTATAGTTAAGGTTAAGGATAGGTTAAGGGTAAGAAAAGGTAAAAGGTTAAGGTTAGGTTAAGGTTAAGGCAAGGATTAAGGTCAAGGTTAAGGGTAAAGTTAAGGTCAAGGTTAGGGTTAGGTTAAATTTAGGGTTAAGGTTAGGTTAAGGGTAAAGTCAATGTTAAGGTTAAGGTGTAGGTTAAGGGCAAGGTTAAGGTTAAGGGTTACAGGTTTAGTCAGGTTAAGGTTAAGGTTAAGGGTTTGGTTAAGGTTAGGGTTAGGTTATAGTTAAGGTTAATTTTAGGTTAAGGGTAAAGTTAAGGTTAAGGTTTTGGTCAAGGTTAGGGTTAGGTTATAGCTAACGTTAAGGTTACGGCTTTATTAAGGTTAAGGGTAAGGTTAAGGTTAAGGTTATGAGTTTGGTCAAGGTTAGGGTTAGGTTATAGTGAAGGTTAAGATTAAGTTAAGGGTAAAGTCAAGGTTAGGGTTAAAGTTAAGGTTAAGGATAAGGGTAAGGTCAAGGTTAAGTATAGGGGAATTAACCTTAACCTTTAATATAACCTAACCTTAATCTTAACCTTAACCTGAACCTTAACCTTAGCACTAACTTAAACCATAACCCAACCTAACCTTAACCTTAACTATAACCTAACCCTAATCTTGACCAAACCCTTAAACTTAACCTTAACCTTAACCTTAACCTTCCCATAACCATAACCATAACCTCAACCTCAACCTTAACCTAACCTTATCCTTAACATTAACCTTAACCTAACCTTAACCTTAACTATAACCTAACACTAACCTTACCCTAACCATAACCTTAAATATAAGCTAATCCTAACCTTAACCTGACCCTTATCCTAACCTTAACCTTGACCTTGACCTTGACCTTGACCTTAACCTTAACCTTAACTTAACCTTAAACTTGACCTTAATCGTAACTTTAACTATAACCTAACCTAACCTTGACATTAGCTATAACCTAACCCTAACCTTTACCAAACCCTTAACCTTAACCTTAACATTAACTTTAACCTTAATCTTCCCATAAACATAACCTTAACCTTAACCTTAACCTTTACCTTGACTTTATCCTTAACCTAACCTTAACCTTCCCATAACCATAACCTTAACCTTGAATTTACCCTTAACCTAACCTTAACATTAACCATAACCTAACCCTAACCTTGTCCAAACCATAACCTTAACCTTAACCCTAACCTTAACCTTAACCCTAAGCTTAACTTTAACTTTCCCCTAACCATAACCTTCACCTTAACCTTCCCAGAACCATAACCTTAACCTTGACCTTGACTTTACCCTTGACCTTAACCTTAACCTTGACCTTGACCTTGACCTTAGCCTTACCCTTAAAATTATCTTAACCTTAACATAACCTTAACCTTGGCTTTACACTTAACCTTACCTTAACCATAACTTTAACCTGACCTTAACCTTACCCTTAACCTTATCTTAAGCTTATTTTAAACATAACCTAAAGCTCAAGCTTAACCTAACCTTAACCTTGACTTTACCCTTAACATAACCTCAATAATATCCTTATCTTTACCCTTAACCTTAACCTTAACGTTAATCTTAACCATAACCTTAACCTTAACCTTAATCTCAACTTAACTATAATATTAACCTTCCCCTTAACCTTAAGCTTAACTTTGAATTTACCCTTAACTTAACCTTAACCTTGACTTTACCTTAACTTTACCTTAACCCCTTAACCTTAACCTTAAATTTACCCCTTAACCTTACCTTAACCAAACCCTTAACATTAACCTTAACTTAAAATTAATCTTAACCTTAACCTTAACCTCAACCTTAACCAAACCTAACCATAACCTTAATCTTAACTATAACCTAACCCTAACCTTTACCAAACCTTACCTTTAAGGTCAAGGTTAAGGTTAAGGTTAAGGTTAGGTAAAGGTTAAGGTTAAGTTTAAGGTTGAGGTTAGGTTAAGGTTACTGTTAAGGTTATGGTTATGGGAAGGTTAAGGTTAAGGTTAGGTTAAGGGTTTGGTCAAGGTTAGGGTTAGGTTATAGTGAAGGTTAAAGTTAAGTTAAGGTTAAATTCAAGGCTTAACCCTTAACCTTAACCTTACCCTTAAATTTAACCTTGACTTTACCCTTAACCTAACCTTAACCTTAACTATAACATAACCCTAACCTGGACCTTAACTTTACCCTTAACCTTGACCTTGACATTGACCTTGACCTTAACCTAACCTTAACATTAACCTTAACCTTAACCTTATATTACCCTTAACCTTAAACTTCTTATACCCTTAACCTTAACCTTAAACTTAAACTTAATCTTAACCTGACTAAACCCGTAACCTTAACCTTAACCTTAACCTTATCTTAACCTTTACCTTAACCTTAACTTTGGTTAGGTAAAGTCAAGGTTAAGGTTACGTAAAGGGTAAAATCAAGGTTAAGGTTAGGGTTAGGTTATAGTTAAGGTCAAGGTCAAGGTTAAGGTTACAGGTTTAGTCAGGTTAAGGTTAAGGGTAAAGTCAAGATTAAGGTTAGGGTTAAGGCTCATGTTAAGGTTAAGGTTAAGGGTGGGGTTAAGGTTAAGGTTAGGTTAAGGATAAAGTTAAGGTTAAGGTTAAGGTTAAGGTTAAGGGTTTGGTCAAGCTTAGGGTTAGGTTTTAGTGAAGGTTAAGGTTAAGTTAAGGGTAAAGTCAAGGTTAGGGTTAAAGTTAAGGTTAAGGATAAGGGTAACGTCAAAGTTAACGTTACGGGTTTTAACCTTAACCTTCACTATAACCTAACCTTAACCTTGACCTTACCCTTATCCTTAACCATAACATTATCTTACCCTTAACCTTAAACTTCCAAAACCCTTAAGGTTAAGGTTCACGTTAAGATTAAGGTTAAGGTTTTGGTCAAGGTTAAGGGTGGGGTTAAGGTTAAGGTTAGGTTAAGGGTAAAGTTAATGTTAAGCTTAAGGGTTTGGTGAAGCTTAGGGTTAGGTTATAGTTAAGGTCAAGGTTAAGGTTATGGTTAAGGTAAGGTTAAGATAAGGTTAAGGGTAAGGTTAACATTAAGGTTATGTTTAGGTTATGGTTGAGGTTAGGTTAAGGTTAAGGTTAGGTTAAGGGTAAAGTTAAGGTTATGGTTAGGTTTAAGGTTAGGGTAAGGTTAGGGTTAGGTAAAGGTTAAGGATAATGTTAAGATTAAGGTTAAGGTTAAGGGTTTGGTCAAGGTTAGGGTTAGGTTATAGTTAAGGGCAATTTTAAGGTTAGGTTATGGTTAAGGTTATGGGAAGGTTAAGGTTAATGTTAAGGTTTGGTCAAGGTTAGGGTTAGGTTATAGTTAAGGTCAAGTTTAAGGGTAGGTTAAGGTTAAGGTTATCGTTTTAGTTAGGTTAAGGTTAAGGTTAGGTTAAGGGTAAAGTCAAGGTCAAGGTTAGGGTTAGGTTAAGGGTAATATAAGGTTACTATTAAGGTTAGGTTAAGGACAAGGTCAAAGTTGAGGTTAAGGTTAAGGTCAAGGTTAAGCGTAAAGTTAAGGTCAAGGTTAGGGTTAGGTTATAGTTAAGTTTAAGGTTAGGTTAAGGTTAAATTCAATTTTCATGTTAGGTTAAGGTTAAGGTTAAGGGTTTGGTTAAGGTTAGGTTAAGGTTAAGGTTAGGGTTTAGGGTTTGGTTAAGGTTAGGTTAAGGTTAAAGGTAAGGTTATGGTTAGGGTAAGGTTAGGGTAAGGTTAAGGTAACTGTTAGGGTAAGGTTATGTTTAAGGTTAATGTTAAGTTTAAGGTTAAGGTTAATTGTAAGGGTTTAGTTAAGGTTAAGGTTACGTTAAGGTTAAGTTTAATGTTAAGGGTTTGGTCAAGGTTAGGGTTAGGTTATAGTTAAGGTTAAGGTTAATCTTACGGTTAAGGTAAGGTTAAGATAAGGTTAAGGGTAAGGTTAAGGTTAAGATTAGGTTAAGGTTATGGTTAAGGTAAGGTTAAGGGTAAGGTTAAGCTTAAGGTTAAGATAAGGTTAAGTTTAAGGTTAGGTTAAGGTTAAGGTTTAAGGTTACGGGTTTTAAAATTAACCTTCACTATAACCTACCCTTAACATTAACCTTTACCTAACCTTAACTTTAACCTTAACCATAACCTTAACCTTGACCTTAACTATAACTTTAATGTTAACCAAACCCTTAACGTTAACCTTAGCTTAACCTTAACCTTAACCTTAACCTAACCTTAAACTTGACCTTAACTATAACCTAACCCTAACCTTGACCATAACCTTAACCTAACCTTAACTTTGAATTTACCCTTACCCCTAACCCTAACCATAACATTTACCTTAATGTAACCTTAACCTTAACCTTTACCTTAACATAACCTTAAACTTAACCTTTACCTTAACCTTAACCTTAACTTTGATTTTACCCTTAACCTTAACCTTAACCATAACGTTTACCTTAACGTAATATTAAAATTACCCTTACCCTTAACCTTGAACTTTACCATAACCTTGACTTTACCCTTAACCTAACCTTAACCTTAACCTGATCCTAACCTTAACCTAACCTTAACCTTAACGTTAACCTAACCATAACCTTACCTTAACCTAACTTAACCTTAACCTTAACCTTAACCTTGACCTTGACCTTAACTTTAACTTTACCCTAACCTTAAGGGTTTATTCAGGTTAAGGTTAGGTTAAGGGTAAAGTCAAGGTTAAGGTAAAGTTAAGGTTAAGGTTAGGTTATGGTTAAACTTAAGGTTAGGTTAAGATTAAGGTTAAGGTTAGATTAAGGGTAAGATAAAGTTAAGTTTAAGGTTAAGGTTGGTTCAAGGTAAAGGTAAAGGTTAATGTTAAGGTTAAGTTAAGGGTTAAGGGTAAAGTTAAGGTTAAGGTTACGATTAGGTTATAGTTAAGGTTAAGGTTAGGTTAAGGGTAAAGTCAAGGTTAAGGTTAAGGTGAAGGTTAAGGGTAAGATTAAGGTTTAGGGTTACAAGTTTAGTCAGGTTAAGGTTAAGGTAAAGGTGAAGGTTAAGGGTAAGGTTAAGGTTAAGGTCAAGGTCAAGGTTAAGGTTAAGGTTAAGTTAGTTTAAGGGTAAGGTTAAGGTTAGGTTAAAATTAAGGTTAAGGTTACAGGTTTAGTCAGGTTAAGGTTAAGGTTAAGGTTATGTGTTTAGCAAGGTTAAGGTTAAGGTTAAGGGTTTGGTCAAGGTTAGGGTTATGGTTAAGGTTAAGGTTAAAGTTAGGTTAAGGTAAGAATAACATTACAGGTTTAGTCAGGTTAAAGTTAAGGTTAAGGTTAAGTTATAATGAAGGTTAAGGTTAAAATAAGGTTAAAGGTAAGGTTAGGGTTAGGTTATGTTTAGGGTAAGGTTATGTTTAGCTTATAGTTAAGGTCAAGGCTAAGGCTAGGTTAATGTTAAGGTTAAGGTTAATGTCAAGGTCAAGGCTAGGTTAAGGTTTGTTTATAGTTAAGGTTAAGGTTAAGGTTTGTTTAAGTTAAGGTTAAGGTTTGTTTATAGTTAAGGTTAAGGTTAGGTTAAGGGTAAAGTAAAGGTTAATCTTAACCTTCCCATAACTTTAACCTTAACCTAACCATTAAGGTTAAGTAAAGGATAAGGTTAATATAAAGTTAAGGGTAAGGTTAACTTAACTTTACCCTTAAGGTTAAGGTTACATTAAGGGTAAAGTCAAGGTTAAGGTTAGGTTAAGGTTAAGATAAGTTTAAAGTTAATATTAAGGTTAAGGTAAGGTTAAGGGTAAAGTTAAGGTTAAGGTTAAGGTTATGGTTGTGCGAAGGTTAAGGTTACGTTAAGGGTAAAGTCAAAGTTAAGGTTAGGTTATGGTTAAGGTGATGGGAAGGTTAAGGTTAAGATAAAGTTAAGGTTAAGGTTACGTTAGGAAAAGGTAAGGTTAAGGTTATGGGTAAAGATAAGTTTAAGGATATGGGTAAGGTTAAGGTTAAGGTTAGGGTAAGGTTAAAGTTAAAGCTAGGTTAAGGTAAAGGTTATGGGAAGGTTAGGTTAAGGTTAAGGTAAAGGGAAGGTTAAGGTTAAGGTCAAGGTTAGGTTATAGTTAAGTTCAAGGTTAAGGTTAGGTTATAGTGAAGGTTAAGGCTAAGGATAAGGGTGAAGGTTAAGGGGTGAAGGTTAAGGGTAAGGTTAAGGTTAAAACCCGTAACCTTAACCTTCACCCTTAACCTTAACCTAACCTTAACCTTAACCTTCACCTTGCTAAACCCGTAACCTTAACCTTATCCTTGACTTTACCCTTAACCTAACCTTAACGTTAACTATAACCTAACCCTAACCTTTACCTTAACTTTACCCTTAACATTAACCTTAACCTTAACTATAACATAACCCTAACCTTACCCTAACCATAACTGTAACCTTAACCTTACCTTAACCTAACTTAACCTTAACGTTGATCTTGACCTTGACCTTAACCTTAATCTTACCTCTAACCTTAACCTTAAATTTAACCTTAACCTTAACCTTACCCCTAACCTTCACCTTGACCTTAACTTTAACCTTAACCTTGACTTTACCATTAACCTTAACCTTAACCTGGATTTTACCCTTAACCTAACCTTAACCTTAACCTTCACCTTAACCTGACTAAACCCGTAACCTTAACCTTAGCCTTAACCTTAACATTAACCTTCCCTTATCCTTAACCTTAACCTTAACTATAACCTAGCCTTAAAATTGACCTTAACTATAACCTAACCCTCACCTTGACCAAACCCTTAACATTAACCTTAACATTGACCTTGACCTTAACCTTACCCTTAACCTTAAACTTAACCTTGACCTTAGCTATAACCTAACCTTAACCTTTACCAAACCCTTAACCTTGACCTTACCCTTAACACTAACCTTAACCTTAACCTTAACCTGACTAAACCTGTAACCTTAACCTTGACCTTAAACTTACCTTTAACCTTAAACTTAACATTGACCTTAACTATAGCCTAACCCTAACCTTAACCTAACCTTAACCTTGACCAAACCCTTATTAAAAACACTCATTCCCCAGCGGAGTCGCCATAAATGTTAGGTCCTGGTGGCTCAAGCTGGTTAATAAAGCAAGCGCTCTATGAACCCAACCGCAAGCTTCTTTATGAATGGAGTTGAATGTAAAAGACTCTGAGTTTTGTTCCCCAGTGGAGTCACCAGAAATGTTAGGTATCTATAATTTATTAGCAAGATTGGGAGAGTCCAATCACAGAGTTAACATCATTTCAACCAACTTTGGGATTCTAGGATCTAGCTCTCCTGAATCCGGAGAGGGATCTCTCCAATATGTACAAAGATGGATATTGTCTTTGAAGTTTAGGGTAATGATATTAGGCTAGTTATGAAGGCCATGGGTTTTGTTTTGTTTTGGATGGTTGAGCACAGGGCAGCATTTGAGGGGAAAGTCCTAAGTGCAAAAAGTTTCAAAACTGAGAAGTTGCAAGCAAATAGAACAGTTTTGGCAGATAGATAGATATAACGCTGGTTTTTAGTCCATTGGACTATGGAGTCATATCTGGGCTTTAATTGAGCAACAACATCAAGAGTGAGCGAAGGGGCAAGTCATCTATACCACAAGATTTTTGAGTTTTAAATGATGGAATGGAACAATAAAGTGTTGGAGGGATGGAAACTGATAATAATTTCTCAGAGGATTTATAGTCAGTCCAAACAAGAAAAGCCTCTTAAGTAAGTGTTTAAAACCAACCAAGGACAGGGCTAACCATAGACTTCTTGGGAAAGTTTTTATTAAAGCAGCTTAATTGACAAACAATCTAGTAATCCACATAATTACCTTTAGAAAGTATGAAAACATATAAGAGAAACAAAGTGTAACTTAAGATCAGATAAAGTACTTTTAAACCTATTCTGCTTTCAGTCAACACCAAGGGAAATTTTCAGAATCTGCCTTTGGAGAAAAGGATCTAGGAATCAGGGCAAGCAATATCTTCTCTAGTCTAACTTTAATAGAAAATAATGGAAATCACATTCAAGAACAGTGTTTAAGCAAGCAGAAGGACGAGGGAACGCCAACATTCCTAATTGTTTAAACTGTATTAAATCATTCTTGAATAAACAAACTTGAGGAAAACATTAAGATAAAGATTTCTCAGCCAGAGAAGGTTACTGATATACAGTAGATCCTAACCCTGTTTAAACTGTTCTTTACAACAGAATATGAACAATATGGCATACATAGAAGGAAAAACAATTAACAAAGAAATAAGCACTTCACCAGTAATATAGACCGGGATCCTAAGAAAAAGCTTGTTATTGATGTCAAACTAGTTACAGTCTTCAAGTCCAATGTTTCAGTTCAACAATCATCTTCACTATTTAGCCTAACTACTCTATCACAAACAAAGCTTCAAGGGCCAGTGAACACTATGTACAAATAGAAGTCTCGAGCTCAAATGTATTTCAAAGTTCTGCAACCAACAATTTCTCATATTCTTCTCGAGGTATTTATAGAAGAATGAGGAGGTGATCCGAGAAAAATATCTTCGTGATAATTAATACAGGTTCAAGACTTTCGGCCTTTAAGGGGCTTCGAGGAGAAATTTAGGGGAGGACCGTATTAAATTTTTATATAAATATCAAAGCTTAGTGGAACTTTATTTGGACTTCGAGGCTCGTACGGTGGAGGTAACTCTTTGGGTTTTATTGAGTGACATCAGAGGCTTGGTCCAGAATCCCCGGCCTCTATTTGAATGCTTGAGGAAACAGGAAAAACAGTGTGTCTTGCAGAACGCGAGGAATCAATTTGCCTCAGATGTGGCGGTGGAGGCTTTCTGTCTGATAAAACACTTTAGGTTTTCTTTTAAACCGTGTTTTAGATTGGGGATTAGGCTTTTGATAACTATCTTAGCCGTAATCCCCGTAATATTGTCTTCAATATTCATTCTGTTGTGCTCTGTCTTCAAACTTATACTCTTTAACTGTGTTTGAATTAATTCAATGTCTTGTCGATGTGCAGACCCGCACTGGGCTTTACAGCATCAATACTCATAGAGTACTGCCGAAACATGGAATGGAGCCCCATGAATGGCTTCCCTTTACTGAAATGAGGGCATGGGAATCGTCATTCCCAGCCCTTAGAATTTCTTCGTGATACAATGGAAAACCATTTAAAACACCTGCATCAAACACAAAAAAATTAAGAAATCCTGCGAAAATAGGTTAAATTGCTTCAAATGGCAGGGAAAGAGCGTAGCCGTTGGATAAAAATATCTAACGGTGGAGATCGGTGCAAAACAGGAAAATGAGAGCGGGGAGAAGAAATAAGGCGGGGTGGTTTTGGAACGTCTGATCCGGACACGTGGACGGTCCAGATATAATCAGAGGATTGTAATCGGAGGGGAGAAACAAAAGGAGCGATTGAAAAATGCCGATGCGATTGCGCGATCGGGGGACTAGTGCGATCAAGCGATGACCGTTGGATCAGAAAGGGAATTGATGGCTGGGATCAAATCAAAAGATTTCAATCGGGGTGGCGCTACAGGGCTTTGCGATTGCGATCGGAAATGGGTTTGCGATTAAGCGATAACTGTTGATCTCGGGTTCAGATCAACGGCGGGGATGTAATCGGAGGGGCAGTGCGATCGAGGGATCGAGAGAGGACTTGCGATCGGAAGTTGCGGTTAGAAACTTGTGATTGAGCGCTAACCATTAGATCTGATGGTCATATCAACGGTGGGGAGCGAATCGGAGGAATCGCAATCGAAGGTCGCAGACATGGGCATGTGATTGCGCAATCGGGGAAAGTTGCGATGCGATTTGAAACTTGTGATGCGATTTTGCGTGGACCGTTGGATCGAAGGACTAGATCAATGGTCAGGATTGCTTCGACTTACGCACCGGTGGAAAAACCTTTAAACATATGAAAACCAAAGTTTTTGCAATAAAAATAAGTTATAATGGATCGGGCGGAAAATATATAAGTAAAGGGAAAAGGCGCCCGATTGCGGGGCCGTGGGATATATGAACTGTAATATGCCTGGGGCCTGATCCTTTAAAGGCCAATTGCAATTGGAACCGTGGGCTTGGTATTTCTGATCTACCCATTGTGAATTCTCCGATCGCGATTGCGCGATCGGTCTTTTTGATCAACCTATTTTATATTTATCACGTGACTTTACATTTTAACTTAAAACTTTCGGAAAATGGGTTTTTGGGTTTACAAAGGAAATTATTGATCGGAGAGGGGCCTTTCAATGGTTCAGCGCCTGATTGCGGGCTCTATGGTTATATGAGAAATAATATGATCGGGGATTTTATATGGAAAGGCTAATCGCAATCGGAGTTTTGTAATGGTTCAAAGACATGGACCCTTGGATATTTGCGATGCGATTAGCGCCAACAAGATTTGGAATTTGGTTTTGATGCATGGGCATGTGGGGGGAAGTGGTTTAGGACTTAGCCCAAGGGGCTTAGGTCCATAGCAATAAAACTTTGTTTTTTATGAAAAAAATCAAGTTTTTAAATAGATTTGGGGGTTTCGGCACAACTCAAAAAGAAGTTTTAAACCATGTCAGGAGGATTTTCACGAATGGAGGGAGAAACTTATGAAAAGTAGGGAAATAATATGGAGAAAAGGGGGAGTACATGAGGGTTAGTTATGAGTGGGAGAAAGGGGAAAATGATGGTTTCTTCAGCAATTTCTTACAGGAAATCAGCAGAATTAATAGGAACAGTAATGAGGATTTTTGACAGAGGCATGAGGCCTTAAAGAGACTTCAAGAGCCAACAATTTTTAGTGATAAAATTTGTTCCTTGGAGGCTCAAAAAATATCTTAGCCACCTTTTGGTATAACAAAATATTATAGGTGGCTAATAACAAAGGCTCCATTTGGGGATGGTGCCTCTTGAAGGCATCAAGAACTTCAACCAGATTCTTCTCGAGGTTGATAGTTGCCTCATCCATCTGGCTACCTTCCCGTGATTTGAATGGATCTTCTCTAAAAACATATTTGAGCCCATGAAAACGAGGGACCGTCATCAACAAAATTTCTACCTACCCAATCCTACTGATCTAGCATTTTTTCTTCATCAGAGTGCACTTGGATTGGCAAACTCTATTCACAACATTTTATTCTTTTGAAAGCAGGAAATATAATTTATTTCTACTCCTTATTTCTCCCTGAACTCAAATTAAACAGTTGAGCTCAGATATTTCTCTACTTAATCTACTGTCTGTTGGGATTAAACTGTCCAACAGACTCCTTATTTCTCCCTGAGCTCAGATTAAACAGTTGAGCTTAGATATTTCTCTACCTAATCTACTGTCTGTTGGGATTTAGCTGTCCAACAGACTTTCATTCTCTAAATTCTATAACAGAAATTCAAAAACAGTCAAGTCAAGATTAAGCTTTTTGACTTGCCGTGATCTATGGAATAAAAACAAGTTGCACATAGACATTATTTTGCAGGAAATTAAAATAAAAAAATGGAAGGCTTAAGATCTGAAAGTTGAGCACTTCCTTCATCTTTTCATAGCTCTGTTTTTGCTTTTTCTTTGAGCTGTCTTTGCTTTCTTCTGGTTCAGATTTTGAGCAAATTAGAACCATTCTTTCTCTTTTGTGACTCAGAAAATAAAACAGTTTTGAGTCATTCTTCTTTTGGAAACTTTGGTTCAAATTTTGAGTTTGTTTGAACCTTCATTTCTACCCTAATTTATCTACTGACAAGCCAAGATTGAACAGTTTGGCAAATCAATTTCACTACCCTATCAGCAGAAAATTGAAAGCTAATTTGTCAAGTTTAAACTGTTTGACTAACCAGAAGTGTGTTTTCAGGAGTGGCATTTGAGCTTGCACACTTTCAGATTTATTTCTCTTTTTGGCATGGGGCTGTGTCTTTCTTGTTTTTCATTTCTGCCCTCTTTTCTTTCTTTCTTTGTTTTTGTATTTTTTGATTTTTCATAACTTTGAATGCAATGGTGGATGAAATATTCACAATGGAAAAAGAAAAATAAAAGGCTTCAGAACACAAAATGGATCAAGAGAAGTAATGCTTAAGCATCCTGCCATTGACAGGACCCCCAAACAATTATGTTCCATTCAGCTCTTGTAAGAAGAATGCATTATTCCCAGCAACAGAATGAATAGAGTAAGGGCCAAGCCATAGATTATCAAATTTACCATGTTTTCCCTTGTCTTCCCTCTTTGAGTCCCACTTTAAAACTTTGTCCCCAATCTTGAAATTGCTGGCCTTTGTTCTTCTATCAAAAAGCTTCTTAATGTTGTCCTGTTTCTGCAATGCTTTGTTATACACTTCCTCCCTGGTCTGCTGAAGATGAATGGTCTGATTTATTCTCCTGGTCATGTCATTTTCTTCAGTCTGCAGTTCTTGGATCAACTTCATAACTGGTACACCCAGGCTGTTAGGAAAAATTGCATCTGTACCATACACAAGCTGGAAGGGTGACATACCAATGGATTTCTTCAATGTTAATCTGTCAGCCCAAAGTGCATGGATCGGCTTTGTGTGCCAAGACTTCTTGTTGACCTCCAACAGTTTCTTTATTACATTCACTAAGCTTTTGTTGGAAGATTCTGCAAGTCCATTACCTTGAGGGTAATAGGCTGTGGAATGCCCTAGTGTTATCTGGTATTTATGACAGAAGTCAACCATTTTATTTGATCCAAATGCTGCTGCATTATCAGTGATAATTTTGGAAGGACAACCAAATCTGGAGAGAATATTAGTCTCCACAAATTTTATGATAACTGAATCATTGGCCTGCCTACAAGGAATGGCTTCTATCCACTTAGTGAAATAGTCTGTGGCAGTAAGGATCCATCTATGCTGGGCAGAAGATGAGGGATGGATTTCTCCTATGAAGTCAAGTCCCCACTGTTGAAATGGAGCTTCAACGGTGATTGGATGCAATGGAAGGGGAAGCAATTTTCTTTTGCCTTCGAATAGTTGGCATTTATGGCAAGTAGTGGTCATCTTGTGCACATCAGGAAAAAGAGTAGGCCAATAGAAACCAGCCCTCAGAATTTTGTTAGCTGTTGACTTCCAATATAAATGACCTCCACACTCTCCTTCATGGAATTCCCGCTTAATCTTTTCTGCATAAAACTCAGGAAAGCATTTAAGCAATACACCACTTGCATTTTTCCAATAAAGACATTTATCAATAATGCAATAGTTTACAGCTTTTAACTTTAGGAATCTTGCCTTTGTTTTTGATAAACCAGGAGGTGTATTTAGATTAAGCAAAACATAAATGATATCAGCATACCAAGGAGAATTCATAACATGGTTTTCAACAATAGGAGTTGAGAATTCTTCTTGGTTATCCAAAGCATTAATCATGTTAATATCAAGAACTTTACAATTTGATTCAGCCATTAATTTAGCTAGACCTTGGCCTTTGATGAGCTTAGTGGGTTTTATCTCTAAATCATATTCAAGAATAACAGCAATCCACTTACCTCTCTTACCATCTGGGTCCTGTGTTAGAATGTCTTTAACAACCAAATTAGGGAAAAAGGCAATGATGTGTGAGTGAAGGATGTATACTCTGAAGTCTTTCAATGCTTTAACCAAAGCAAAAGCTTGCTTTTCCATAATATTATACTTCAAAGGGGCATCCCTCAATGCCTTGCTAAAGAATGCAATAGGCTGCTCTTGTCCTTGTGGATTTTTTTGTAAAAGGACAGCAGCAATGGTATGTTCTGACGCAAATGAGAAGATATAAAAATCTTTTGAAAAATCAGGGCTTATGAGAATCGGTGTTTTGCTTAATGCTTGTTTCACCAGCTCAAAGGATGTCTTTGCTTCCAAGGTCCATTTTATCCCTTGCTCCTTCTTCAACATGTTTGTGATATTTCTAAGGAGCTCTGCCAAGTTAGGGATGAACCTTCTCAAAAAGTTAATCTTTCCAATGAAATACTGCAACTCCTTGATATTTCGAGGATGAGAGATTTGCAATATAGCCTCAATCCTCTTTGGATCTATCTTTATACCCTCTTCTGAAATAATGTGTCCAAGAAGCTTACCTTATTGGAGACCAAATAGTGTCTTCTTAGGGTTTAAAGATATTCCAAACCTTCTGCACTTCTCGAAAAATTTTCTTAAATGTTCTAAATGTTCTTCATCTGTTTTTGAAAACACAGTGACATCATCTAGATAGATAATGATGAAGAAGCCCAATTCTTCCGAGAATGCTATGTCCATGGCTCTCTGAAAGGTTGCTCCAGTGTTCATTAGACCAAAAGGCATCTTCACATACATGAAAGTGCCCCATGGAGTAGTGAAAGTTGTCTTTAATTGATCAGCAGGGTGAACTAAAATCTGATTATACCCTGAATAGCCATCAAGCAACGAAGTCCTTTTAGACCCCACCACCCTTTGTAAAATGTGATCCATTTTTGGTAAAGGGTAGTTGTCTTTTAACGAAGCTTTGTTTAAGTCTCTAAAGTCTATACAAAGCCTGATTTCTCCAGTCTTCTTCCTAACGGACACCAGATTAGATACCCACTTAGAATATCTAATAGGGACAATAATGCCAGCCTCATACATTTTCATGATCTCCTTCTGAACCAATGGCAACTGGACAGGGTTTATTCTGCGCAGTTTCTGTTTAAATGGTTTTTGGTTTTCTTTAAGAGGGATTTTGTGCTGTATTATTTCAATGTCATAGGATTTAAGATCTTCGTAACTCCATGCAAAAACATTAGAAAATTCTTTGAACAACTCTATGTATTTGAGTTTAATGTGAGCTGGAAAAGTTTTGGACAGTTTGATCATTTTCGGTTTCTCTTTACTGCCAATATTGCATTCTTCCACTTCAGTCTCTACGGGCTCCAGTTTTGGCTTATTTTCCACATCGTTAAAATTGAACAACTCCTCTAAAGGTGTTAGACCACTCGGCAAACTTTCACCTTCAGAATGCAGAGTTTGTAATTCTTCCGTTTCTAACTCTGCACTCAATTCTGTTTTGTTTCTAAGTTTGCTAGACAATAGGTTAATATTGGCAGGTTGAGGAGACGATTCTTCTTCACCAAGAAAGTTTTCTTAACTGCAGTCTGTATCATAATCTGAATCTGAACTGTGCAGTTCGAACTCATTTCTGAATTGCATAAAGTCTTCTATTTGTTTGTCATTGTCAAACACTTGCCAATATTTTTCGTTATCAGGCACTGCTGGTCTAAATTTTATCGGAGTTTTGTTGTCTCCAGTCTCATATGGCGTTAGACATGTCCTGGCCGCAAAAGCTAAATTGTGGGCCGCAATGTTCTTTTTCCTTGGGATGAAACTCAGGTTTGACTCCTCAAATGTTTTCAAAAGATCCATGACATCATTCTGATAGGCTCTAAGTCTGGGATGATTCGCATTATACTCCCCATTGACTTGCCTAATGATTAACTCAGAATCCCCGTACACATTGATTCTTCTGGCTCCTAATTTCTTCAAGAGATGCAAGCCTAAGAGAAGGGATTCATATTCTGCTATGTTGTTGGAACACTGAAAGTTTAATTTGCATGAGATGCATTCTGTGTGGTTGTTTTCAGTGTTAGTGATCCAAACACCTGCACCAACATTATTTCTAGTGCATGACCCATCAAAATACATACTCCATAAAGGACTGTCTTCGGTTTCATCTGTTTGGCGATTGTCCTTTTTAACTACGGTGCCTTCTGACTGTTCATGATTAGCAACACCCAATTGAATTTGTTTTGACTCCTCAAATTCTTCAATAGATTGAGGGATGATGCCAGAAATGTTAGGGGTATTTTTTGGGTTGTTAAGCTCTAAAAATAATGGACTCATGAGCGGTAAATCAAGACCTATGCTTTGTTTACTAATGTTTTCACATGTAGCAAACTGTTTGGACACTTCTGCGTTATTATACTCTTCTTCCCTGTCGGCCTTTAATTCTGTTAAAGTGACTTGCTCACTAAGAGTTTCATTGTTAAACATGATAAAAGAATCAAGGCCTGTATTGACAGAATATATAGGAGAGTTTCGTGGTCTGTCTTGACTTGTAACCGTGTATTGCATATGAGACTCCCTGTAAAGACTTCTGGTCTGATTGAAAACCGGGATGGTTGCATATGTCATGTCCATCTGCATAGTCCCCTGTAACTTAGCTCCCCAGGATCTTGATAATAGCATTCCATACTTTGGGGGGACATCAGCCACAACAATGTCCATGAGTAAACATTTGGCTGGAATCTGGGCAAGGTTAACACAGAGGTCTTTGATCAATCCTAGACATTTTACTCTATTTGAGTCAAAGGAGTATAGGTCTTTGTAGGGTCTAGTAATTTCTAAACCAAGGCTCTCCATCACAGCTTTAGGCATTAAATTATGAGAAGCCCCGGAATCATGCATAGCGTTGTGTAGAATCTTGTCATGAATGTTCAAACTTACATAAAAGGGAGGAACTGGTCCTTCTTGAAACTTCCCTTCAATCTTAGGGCCAAAAATCAACTCTGGTTGGTCGTCACTAAGATTAACTGTATCTCCATTTTCCTCTATATTTAAAGCCTTCAAAATTTGGTTCCTATATACATGTTGGGCAGCTAACTCAGTTAATGGAACAGAGATTTTGATCTTTAAGATTTCCTGTTCAAGGCTGAAAGGGGTTTGATTCTTTGAAGCACTTGCTTCAACCTTATTAGCTGTCACTCTATCAACAATTACAGCTTGCTGATTTGTTTTACTTGACACAACTGTTGTAGAAGGAGTACTAGCTGAAGTGTTAGTATTGTTGATGTCTTCACTCTGTTTTTCAGAATTTTGAGTGTTTTTCTCCTTATCCTTATCAGAATTAACAGCCACTATTTTGTCTTTTTGTTTGGCTGTTTTGGGTTTAGCTGCGGTGCTGCTTTGAGAGGATTTGTCAGAGGTTTTGGTGTTGGGGGCTTGTTGGCTGGTCTTGCTTCTAAGGTCATATTCTCTTTGAGGTTCTATGACGACATTTTCCATGTCTTGATAATCATTTTCATTACCATCTCTTTTGTCATCATAAGGAGTGTAAAGACCTTGTTTTCTATCATAATGAACTTCCAAGTCATCATCCTCTTCCTCAAACATGTTGATATCCTCTTCCTCTGTTATGTCTTCTATTTCTTCAACCTCACTTACATAGTTTTGATGAAAGGGAGGGGTGATCTGTTGATCATCTTCCCTGGGTCTGTTTGGAAGTTGGTTCCTTCTAACATTCTGATTCTGGTTCTGGTTTCTATTTTGAGGAGCAGTTTGATTTTGATTTGCTTGTGCTCTCTTAATTATGCTCATCTCTTTCATCATTTCTTCCATCATTCTCTCCATTTTTGAGTTGGAAGTAGAAGGTGTGGATTCCTCTATAAAAGATACTCTCTTTTCAGATTTCATTCTTGCTCTCTTCTCCATTAGGTTGACTTCCATAGAAAGAGCACCCCTTTTCATATCTTCGAGAGTCGCAAAATCTCTTTCTCTTAAAGAATAGGTCATGTCAGCGTCAAACCCTTCAGGAAATTTGTTTAAAGCAGAGCCTTGTGGAGGTTTTAGTTCCGGGGAGAGTGCATTATATACACTGTTAAATCTGGTACAATAAGCTTGTACACTTTCCCTTGGATTCCTACGAAGGTTGTTGTAATCAACAAGAACTTGGAGAGGATTCTTCTTCACTTCCCATTTGTTCAGGAAAGTTTGATGAAAGGCCTGAAGATCATTAATAGTACGGGGGGCCAAACCTTTAAACCATTTTCTCACTTCTCCCCCTAAGCTATGAGAAAATAATCTAAGTTTGACAAAATCATCATCAATTTCATTTCGGTCAAAATAGTCATTCATCTTATCCACATGCTATGATGTAGTTGTAGCATTGTTAGCATCGTACAATGGAATTTTGGATTGGTAGTCCTGTGGGAGATTGACTAATGGTGCGGGAAGAACTAGGGGAGCATACCATGCAGCCATGGCAGGAGGTGGAGGTGGATTTACAGAAGGGAAAGTGGGCTAAGGTGTAGTGGTTTGAACAGTGGATGTAGGGTGAGTAGAAGTGGATGGACCAGGAGTAGACTGTTGAGATGATCTTGGATGAGAGACACCTAAATTGTGAAGGAAATGTAAATCAGGAGGTGTTGTTTCTCTGCCACCAGGATGTTCACTTGTTTCAGGAGATGAAAGTGAAGACTCAGTGTCTAACTGGATTATATCATCAAATGACATAGTCCTAAATGGATTCACTAAGTCAGCTTGTGATTGTTGCAGAGCTGAAAGATTTTCAGGGACTGAATTAGCTCTCAAGGGTGATCTGAAAACAATTAATAATTTAACCTTAGGAGACTGCCAAAGGATACTTTCTGGATTATCAACTATCTCAGGTGGGTTAGGGTCTGGATGGGCTCTAGTGTGAATCTTTTTATAAGCCACTATGCTATGTTGTTTAGACCCAAATAAACAAGAAAATTTCAACCAGATATGACAATCTTGGAGAGGTTAACTAATCTGTTTTCACAATTTTAATCCTGCAGTCCTCTTAACTGAATTTGAATGATACTATAATGATAAGGGTTCTTCCCAGTGGAGTCTTAAGGTCTGTTTAAGGATTTTGGAGTCGCCAAGTGGAAATTTTTAGCTCCTTTCAGAGGTAAAAGGTCTTATGGTCCACCACCATGTTTATTTAATTCCAATCTGAAATATTTTTAGGTTTTTCTAAGTCATTTTTCAGTTTTGTGGTTGTTAAGAATATCCTAACTTTGTTTCAAAACTTAGCTAAGGTTGCGAGACAAAGGCAGTCTACTCTTATGGCTAAGCCAGCTGATTTTTCAAGGTTAGACGAAGTCTAAAGAGAAACCTAGGGTTTACCTAGTTTGTCACTGATTCAAACAAGTTTCATCATAATTACCTATCTTAGGCAGTGCTTGAAAAGGCTGCTTTTTACTCTCAAAGTGTTCTTGAATAAAGGGTTTTCTGAGGTATTAAAAACACTCAGTCCCTAGCGGAGTCACCAGAAATGTTAGGTCCTGGTGGCTCAAGCTGGTTAATAAAGCAAGCGCTCTATGAACCCAACCGCAAGCTTCTTTATGAATGGAGTTGAATGTAAAAGACTCTGAGTTTTGATTCCCCAGCAGAGTCGCCAGAAATGTTAGGTCTCTGTAATTTATTAGCAAGATTGGGAGAGTCCAATCACAGAGTTAACATCATTTCAACCAACTTTGGGATTCTAGGATCTAGCCCTCCTGAATCCGGAGAGGGATCTCTCCAATATGCACAAAGATGGATATTTTCTTTGAAAAGCTTAAGGTAATGATATTAGGCTAGTTATGAAGGCCAAGGGTTTTGTTTTGTTTTGGATGGTTGAGCATGAAATGTTACTTGAGGGGAAAGTCCTAAGTGTAAAAAGTTTCAAAAGTGAGAAATTGCAAGCAAATAGAACAGTTTTGGCAGATAGATAGATATAACGCTGGTTTTTAGTCCATTGGGCTATGGAGTCATATCTGGGCTTTAATTGAGCAACAACATCAAGAGTGATCCAAGGGGCAAGTCATCTATACCACAAGATTGTTGAGTTTTAAATGATGGAATGGAACAATAAAGTGTTGGAGGGATGGAAACTGATAATAATTTCTCAGATGATTTATAGTCAGTCCAAACAAGAAAAGCCTCTTAAGTAACTGTTTAAAACCAACCAAGGACAGGGCTAACCATGGAATTCTTGGGCAAGTTCTTATTAAAGCAGCTTAATTGACAAACAATCCGGTGATCCACATAATCACCTTCAGAAAGTATGAAAACATATAAGAGAAACGAAGTGTAACTTAAGATCAGATAAAGTACTTTTAAACCTAGTCTGCTTTCAGTCAACGCCAAGGGAAACTTTCAGAATCTGCCTTTGGAGAAAAAGATCTAGGAATCGGGGCAAACCATATCTTCTCTAGTATAACTTTAATAGCAAATAATGGAAATAACATTCGAGAACAATGTTTGAGCAAACAGAAGGACGAGGAACGCCAACATTCCTAACTGTTTAAACTGTATTGAATCATTCTTAAATAAACAAATCTGAAGAAAACATCAAGATAAAGATTTCTCAGCCAGAGAAGGTTACTGATATAGAGTAGTTCCTAACCCTGTTTATACTGTTCTTTACAGCAGAATATGAACAATATGGCATACGTAGAAGGAAAAACAATTAACAAAGAAAGAGGCACTTCACCAGTAATATAGACCAGGATCCCAAGAAACAGCTTGTTATTGATGTCAAACCAGTTACAGTCTTCAAGTCCAATGTTTCAGTTCAGCAATCATCTTCACTATTTAGCCTAACTACTCTATCACAAACAGAGCTTCAAGGGCCAGTGAACACTATGTACAAATATAAGTCTCCAGCTCAAGTGTATTTCAAAGTTCTGCAACCAACAATTTCTCATCTTCTTCTGAGGTATTTATAGAAGAATGAGGAGGTGATCTGAGAAAAGATCTCTCAGGATAATTAATACAGGTTCAAGACTTCTCGGCCTTTTGGGGGGCTCGAGGGAGAAATTTACAGGTGGATCGCTGCATTAACTATTTTACAATAAATATCAAAGCTCGGTGGGAGTTTTATTTTGACTTTGAGGCTCTGTGTGCTGTGTGGAGTAACCCCGTAGATATTTTCTGCATTGATTACCTTGCAGAAGTAACTCCCTGGCTGCTCTGAGGCGAAATCTGATCTTCTTCAATAACTTCGGCCTCTGTTTGAAAGGTTTGAGGCAACAGGTGGCTTTTATGGTAGCTGAGGAATTTATTCGCCTCATTTGAAGCAGTGGAAGCCTTTTCTGCCTGACAGATCCTTTTGATTTTCTATTAATTCTGCCTTAATTTGGGGGATTAGGCTTTTGATGTTCAATCTTAGCCGTGATCCCCAAATTTGTCTTCAATCTTTAATCTCCTGTGTGTTGTCTTCAAAAATCGATACTCTTTAACTGCTCTAAATGAAACAGTGTCTTGTTAATGTGTAGAGCCGTGCTGGGCTTTACGGCATCAATACTCATAGAGTACTGACGAAACATGGAATGGAGCCCCGTGGATGGCTTCTCTTTACTGAAACGAGGGCATGAGAATCGTCATTCCCAGCCCTCGGCATTTCTTCGTGATACAATTGAAAACCATTCAAAACACCTGCATCAAACACAAAACAAATAAGAAATCCTGCGAAAATAGGTTAAACTGCTTCAAATGGCGGGGAAAGAGCGTAGCCGTTGGATAAAAATATCTAACGGTGGAGATCAGCGCAAAACAGGAAAATGAGAGCGGGGAGAAGAAATAAGGCGGGGTGGTTTTGGACCGTCCGATCCGGACACGTGGACGGTCCAGATCTAATTGGAGGATTGTAATCGGAGGGGAGAAACAAAAAGAGCGATTGGAAAATGCCGATGCGATTGCGCGATCGGGGGACTAGTGCGATCAAGCGATGACCGTTGGATCAGAAAGGGGATGGACAACGGGGATCAAATCGAAAGATTTCAATCGGGGTGGCGCTACCGGGCTTTTCGATTGCGATCGGAAATGGGTTTGTGATTAAGCGATAACCGTTGATATCAGGTTCAGATCAACGGTGGGGATGTAATCGGAGGGGCAGTGCGATCGGGGGATCGGGAGAGGACTTGCGATCGGAAGTTGCGGTTAGAAACTTGCGATTGAGCGCTGACCGTTAGATCTGAGGGTCAGATCAACGGCGGGGAGCGAATCGGAGGAATCGCAATCGGAGGTCGCAGACATGGGCATGCGATTGCGCAATCGGGGAAAGTTGCGATGCGATTTTGGGCGGATCGTTGGATCGAAGGACCATATCAATGGTCAGGATTGCTTCGACTTACGCACCGGTGGAAAAACCTTTAAACATATGAAAACCAAAGTTTTTGCAATAAAACAAGTTATAATGGATCGGGCGGAAAATATATAAGTAAAGGGAAAAGGCGCCCGATTGCGGGGCCGTGGGATATATGAACTGTAATATGCCCGGGGCCTGATCCTTTAAAGGCCAATCGCAATCGGAACCGTGGGCCTGGTCTTTCCGATCTACCCATTGTGAATTCTCCGATTGCGATTGCGCGATCGGTCTTTTTGATCAACCCATTTTATATTTATCACGTGACTTTACGTTTTAACTTAAAACTTTCGAAAAGTGGGTTTTTGGGTTTACAAAGGAAAATATTGATCGAAGAGCGACCCTTCAATGGTTCAGCACCCGATTGCGGGCTCTATGGTTATATGAGAAATAATATGATCGCGGGTTTTATATGCAAAGGCTAATCGCAATCGGAGTTTTGCAATGGTTCAAAGACATGCACCCTTGGATATTTGCGATGCGATTAGCGCCGACAAGCTTTGGCATTTGGTTTTGATGCATGGGCATGTGGGGGGAAGTGGTTTAGGACTTAGCCCAAGGGGCTTAGGTCCATAGCAATAAAACTTTGTTTTTTAATGAAAAATTTCAAGGTTTTAAATGGATTTGGGGGTTTCGGAACAGCTCAAAAAGAAGTTTTAAACCATGTCAGGAGGATTTTCACGAATGGAGGGAGAAACTTATGAAAAGTAGGGAAATAATATGGAGAAAAGGGGGAGTAAATGAAGGTTAGTTATGAGTGGGAGAAAGGGAAAAAATGATGGTTTCTTCAGCAGTTTCTTACAGGAAATCAGCAGAATTAATAGGAACAGTAATGAAAAAGATTCACACTAGAGCCCATCCTGACCCAGATCCTCCTGAAATAGTTGATAACCCAGAAAGAATTCTTAGGAAGTCTCCTAGGATACAATAACCGAAAAATACACTAGTGATGAGTGGTGTGAATTAATTATTAATTAATTCACTAATTATTAACTCATAAATCAACTAAAGAACACATCAGTTAACTGCAATTCATGGAAAGTTCAGTGGAGACCAGTGTTAGAGGTGGGTGAAAGGGTGAGTATGACTATCAGTTGTGACCATGATTGTGCATGAGATTTGCACACACATTGATGGAGATTGCCAATGAGGATTGCGCAGTTGGAGCTAGTGGGATTCGAACTTGGATCTCATTCATTACTCACTTGGATTGCGCAGTAAAGGCAGGCAGACTTGTGGAGAATATTTGAACCCATGACTTGTTCAAATCTCAGTTAGTTTGTGTGTAACTTTTTGGAGATAGTACTGAGTACTTGTGAGGAGTATTGTGCTATGTATTGTTACATGTTCTCTATCATTATAATATATAGATAGTTGGGGGTTTTCAGCTATTGCTTTCCCCATTACATACTGTGTTGATATGTGTGCTTAATTATTGTTTTATGTGCACATGCGACTGTTTCTATTTCCGCATATTGATGATCAATTGTAGAAGAGGTTATGTATTATGCATGAAGCTTAAATAGTGTGTAATCAGGATAATCTCGGTGAATAATTCAGCAAATTATTCAAATTTCTACATGGTATCAGAGTGAAATTGATCATCGGATCTATTACAGTGATTACAATTATTTTGGTAGATAGAGTCTGTAACGGGCCAGGTAGCCTCTGGATCCATCCTTTCTTTGAAAGGTGATATATCCAGTAAATGCCCTTACATTCGATCTCTGTGCTAGAAATAATTTGTTCTCACAGATCTAGAAGCAGCTGAGTTTTGAGCTTGGAATTCGAATTTGCAGCAGAATTTGGAATTCGAAATTTGTAGCAGTTTTCTTGGTGCTAGAGTTGAAATGTCTTTCAACGGATTGCGACTGGAATATGCCCTTGAGGGCAGTTAGAATTATGTTGCATGGAAGGACCAGATGGAGGCGGTATTAGATGATAACGAACTGAAGGAGTTCATAGAAGCTGAGATCCCAAAGCCTACTAATGCTGCTCAAGTTGAGGCTTGGCAAAAGAAGATGGAAAAATGTCGAAGGATTATGTTGGAGGGCGTGAAGGATCACATTGTATCCAGCATGCATGGAAAATCTTCTCCATACTTGATGTGGAAAGCGTTGACAGATTTATTCCAAAGCAAGAGCGACCAGAGGAAGTTGGCGCTCAAGGATAAACTCAGACACATAAATATGGAGAAAGGCGACAGTATGCCCAAGTACCTCACGAAGTTCATCCAATGCAGGGATGAGCTGGGAAGTGTGGGGGTGACTGTCGATGATGAGGAATTGGTGAGCTTGGCTCTCCTTAGTCTTCCGAAGAGTTGGCATGCCTATCAGGATTCTGTCAATGGTCGGGAGAAATTGCCAGGATGGGAGCGACTTTGGTCGGATCTTGTGCAAGAGGAGATAAGGCGGAATACCAGGGACGGATCTTCATCAAAGGCATATGATGAAGAAAATTGTGCTTTGGCTACCAAAGCAAAGAAGGGGAAGAGCAAGAAAGCTTCTCATTCCGGTGCGAAAGGCAAGAAGAAAGACATGTCCAAGGTGAATTGCTTTCACTGTCACCAGCATGGACATTATGCCACAAATTGTCCGCAGAAGAAGAAAAATAAGCAGGCTGCTAGATCTGCAGCTGGAGAGGCCTTTGCCTCGCAGTTTGAGCTGGATTTTTCGCTGATCGCATGCTTGGTATCAAGTGTGATGGGTTCAGTTTGGTTCTTGGACAGTGGTGCGTCTTTTCACATGACTGAAGATCAAGATCTGTTTTCAGATCTGGATGAGAAAGATCTTGGAGTGCACATCGAGATGGGTGATGATTGTAGATACAGTGCGACCGGTATCAGTACCATTTCCTTTGAGAGGGAGTCTGGTAAACCCTTCGTATTGAAGGAAGTGATGCATGTTCCAGGATTGAAGAAGAATCTGATCTCTGTGGCGATGTTAGAAGACAAGGGGTATGATGTTGTCTTCAGCGAGGGAAAAGCCTTCCTGCGCAGTAAGACAACTGGAGAGACCCGGAAGATAGGGGTTTGAGTCAAGAACCTTTATCAGTTGCAAGTAGATGGTTGCGCAACAATGGCATGCAAGGCGGGAGAAGTGGTGAGCCGGGATGATGAGGGCGAACTGTGGCACAGGAGATTGGGCCACCTTCACCATGGAGCTTTGAAGATACTGCAGCAGATTTCTACTGGGCTTCCTAAGGGCACTCTTGCGCAGTCAGATTAGTGCAAGGGGTGTACCTTGGGAAAATTTGTGAAAGCCACCTTTCACGAGAAGGATAGTCGCGCCACGACGATCCTTGAGAGAATCCACACAGACGTGTGTGGACCTTTCTCAGTAGCTTCGACAGCAAATCACAAGTACTATGTGATCTTTGTTGATGATTTTTCTCAGAAGTGTTGGATCTTCTTCATGCAGAAGAAGAGCGAGACATACTCAAAGTTCTGTGAGTTCAAGGCGCTGGTTGAGAAGGAATCGGGGAAGCATGTGAAGGCTCTTAGGAGCGACAATGGTGGTGAATTCATCTCTGCTAAATTCAAGGACTTTTGCAGCGCAGAAGGAATTCGGAGAGAGCTCATCGCACCCCATAACCCACAGTAGAACGGGGTTGCTGAGCGGAAGAACAGAACGATCGTGGGTGCTGCACGGGCGATGTTGCATGATCAGGGCCTACCCCTTCACTTGTGGGCTGAGGCATGCAATACTGCAGTGTATGTGCAGAACCATTGTCCTCACAAGATACTTGGCATGAGTACACCGGAGGAGGCATTTTCTGGCAAGAGGCCTGACATCTCTCATCTGAGGATTTTTGGCTCACCTATCTACATGCATGTGACGAAGGACGCCAAAAAGAAGCTAGATCCGACCGCAGAGGTTGGGATATTTGTGGGGTATACTAATACTCCCCACAACTATCGTGTGTATTTGCCAGACAGTCGCAAGACTGTTGTGCGACGGGATATCAAATTTCAGGAGGAGAAAGCCATGCAGTGTTCGCTTGAGAGGGAGCCACACTTGCATGCAGATGAGGAGCTATTAGTTCCTAAGGATGAGCTTTCGGATGTGGATCAGCCACAAGAGGAAGTTCATGGAGTGGAAGAGACCACTCATGCAGCGCCAACCATCAGAGGGTGCAAGCGCACTACAAAAGCTGAGCGACTGGCTCAAGATGCAGAGAAGGTTGTAGGACCACCTACAACACAGCGCAGACAGAGACAGTCACCGGACCGGTACACTGGATACATGGCTCTTGTGAGCAAATGTGTCGTGACAGAGCCATCCTCTTTCGAGGAAGCTGTGGAGGAACCCGCATGGGTAGATTCCATGGTGGAAGAGTATGATTCGATTGTCAGAAACAATGCATGGGAGATTGTCCCGCGATCGGAGGGGAAATCAGTGGTGGGTTCGCGATGGATCTACAAAGTGAAGCGGCGGTGGCAGGGAGTGTGGAGAAGTACAAGGCAAGATTTGTTGCAGGGCTTCTCTGAGATAAGGATCGATTATGCCGAGACCTTTGCTGTCTGGAGTACTCTTCCATACGGACGATCCCTAGCTCTTGTGATAAGGGTGGCACATCATCGGAGGATGTGACAGCTGCGTTCCTCAACGGAGTCATTGAGGAGGAGGTGTACATAGAAGCGACACAGAAGGTTTCCCGAGATCTTTGGGAGTGAGTCGCATGTGTGCAGACTCAAGAGAGCATTGTACGGGTTGAAACAAGCACCTCGTGCTTGGTACACACGGATAGACAGTTATTTCACCGGACTTGGATTCTCCAAGAGTGAGGCGGATCCTAACCTGTACCAGATTGTGGTGGAGGGGAAGTTGCTGATCATTGTACTGTATGTAGATGATCTGATTTTGACGGGTGATGAGGTGTTGATACTTTCATGCAAGGAGGATCTTGCTAGAGAGTTTGAGATGAAGGACTTGGGCCTCCTTCATTATTTCCTGGGATTGGAAATTTGGCAGCGCAGTGATGGACTATTTGTTTCTCAGGGTAAGTATGCCCGAGAAATATTGGAGAAGTTCAAACATGCATGGCTGCAAGCCTGTTGACACTCCTCTTCCTGGAGGTTGGAGGAAGGAGGATGCTACTTCAGCGGAGGTAGTGGATACCACTGTCTATCGACAGTTGGTGGGGTCGCTTATGTATCTGGTCAATACACGACCCGATATATGCTATGCTGTTAACCAGCTTTCGCAAGCTATGGTTAAGCCTACCAAGCTCTTCTGGAAGGCAAGCAAGCATGTATTGCGTTATCTTAGAGGCACATCGGGATATGGCTTGTGGTACAGACAGGAGGATGAGGTGAAGCTATGTGGCTTCACGGATGTAGATTGGGCAGGGAGCCCAACGGACAGAAAGAGCACATTTGGAGGGATCTTCACTATCGGGTCGACAACAGTTTCTTGGTACAGCAGGAAGTAGAGATCCGTGGCACTCAGTTCAGCAGAGGCCGAGTATATGGCAGCGAGTTTGGCTGCATGCGAGGCTATATGGATGAGGAAGATCCTGGTCGGGTTGTTCGGGTCACACTTGGAGCCTACTGTGATTTATTGTGATAACTAGAGTTGCATTAAACTCTTGGCTAATCCAGTATTTCATGATAGATCCAAACACATCGACATCAGGTACCATCATATCAGAGATTGTGTGCAGCGGAGAATCATGTTACTTTCATATGTTCCCACGGAGGATCAGGATGCTGACATCTTAACGAAGGCGCTCACCAGGAGAAAATTCGAATTCCACAG